>JAULBR010031430.1:0-11149 GCA_032355825.1 Melanodrymia aurantiaca
TACGGAACTGGTCTTCGTGAGAAGATCTCAAAAGCCTATTTAAGGTTGTTGACTTAGACCGCCTCAAAGATTAGTTTACTAACAACACTTATTGTCGAGAGATTCTAGGAACAGAATGGTAGTCTCGTGAAGTCAACGATGTATGGCTTTCTGTGTATTGTCATGACGTATTTGAGATAAATAGCATTAATCAAATGTGGTTTCGCGAGAGTTTCAAAGATGTCTTTCAAATTCTATACATTCAGTTCCAATACGATATCTTTTCTTCAGTCTTAAAACGTTTCATTTTGTTTCTATTCTATCACCACAACTAACTTCAAGGGAAACTGCATTGATTAATCAAGGGTGCATTTGTTCACAAAGTTGTGACAAAGATGTGTAGATTAAATTCCGTAAATTTAGACAATTCGTCAACATAAATTTATGATAAAATTAGACAAAATTATTCAGAGTCACGTCATAGTTTGTTAGATAAGATAGTATTAGAGACCGAAACTAATCGATTAGGATTAAAATATAACCTGTAGAACCCAATACTATTATAGTGTCAAATTCACAATCTGGCTAATTACTATAACATTCAAGAAACCATGTAAACTTTCAAAAATTATTGCTGTCAATATTCATACATGGCAAAACTAGGAATGTTTCTACTATAAACCACCCTACATTATAATTTAAAACTACATGTACATGAAAACTTCATGATAAAAGTTAAGTTCACTGAATAAAATGCCTGAAATCCTTCTACAAATAAATCACGAACATGACAATAATAAGCTGTGTTCATGATGAATGCAACCAGTGATACTACTGTAGTTTTGCAAACACGTAGTGTCATCACTTTTGACAGTATCGAAATAGTTTGTTTACATTCAACTATTGATTAAAACACATAACGAAGTATGTGTGGTTGAAAGTGGAGGTGCACTGTAATGACAGATCCCTGTTAGAGATCAGCATTGCCCTGCCATGGCAAAAGGAAGTAAGTGGCGTCATACATATTTCGAGTTATCAATGAAAACGTTGTATTCGTTTAGTACTCTTTGCACACAAATACCACAAGTTAAAGTTATATATTACGATATCGTGCAGTTGGAAAGCAATTTCGGTAGGTTTAGAGCAACTGTACATACTTCCTTATGCCAATGAGCCATAAAAAGTGCATTTATGTTACTTACTTCCTTTTGCCATTGCAAGGCAGAGCAGTGAAAAGTAAAAGAAATAAAACAAATTCTTGAAAACGAAATGGGAAAGGTGAACTGTCAAAATAATTTTGTTTCAAACTCTAGCGATATGTGAGAAATGTTTGACAAACGTTAAACAGACAACATGCGTAGAGTTTGCTTGCAACTAAAATACATCGAAAGTCCGAAATTGAAATTCTTAGATCCAAAACCGGGAATAATTGCTAATATATAATGTATTGTATCCATCTCGAAACGGATGGTATTCTAAAAAAAAATAGTTTAGTCTTACAATTCATAATAATTATGGACATTTATAGATGATTCAGAAAGTCATCATATTATTCACAACCATAACCTTTTCCCAGACATAAATTCCGCTTAGCATTTTATAGATTTCACTCTGTTTTTTCTTTATCATAAATAATACATACGAGGATTTGTTTCACATGTCTACGAATTCGCCAACTTTACGCCGGGAGATGCGAGCGCCTGGCCACGCTTAGCTGCACGGGCAACATTAACTCTTGCACATGATTGAGGGAGCACACTGCTGAGAAGCTGTTGTGGAAGATAAACACAGGTCTTGCAGAAAATACATTTGAACGTGGTCAGACGATAAAGTAGAAGTCCAGTCAGTTGGTGTTTATAGAACAGGTGCATCTTAATGAAAGCACATAAATATGTAAACGATCGACAAGGGTGTTCAGAAGTGGGGTTTTTTTTTCTTCAAATTAGAAATCTAATTTGCGAGATCTGTTTTTATTTGCCGATTCTACTCAATGAAAGAAGTGAGAAGGATTTTTTTTAAAGCAAAGCAATTTTAAATGGTAATTAAGAACGAATTGAGCGGAACATTTTATAAGTCCGGATGTTCAAATGCATCAACATGTTCTTTATGTGATCTATAAAACTGATTGGTTTGGAACAAATATTGGGCTTAAATTCCAAACACTCATATTTTTTGGTGATATTTAATTTATGCCAATTAAACTTTACTTGTTTTCTAAGGAGGTAAGTGATGAGCAAAATGAAAGATTCCATTTCGATTTTAAAATTGCTTGATAACATACTTTTACAGACCATAGTATTGTTCTAATAAGAAAATATGTCATTAATGTATGACCAATAAACATGCTTGCAGTTTACTTTCGTGTTTGCGGTAGTATGGGTAGCCATCAAAACCTTACAAAGACTTTTTATATTAGTTCAATACAAGAAACCATCAAAAGTACATACTTTTATGACTTCATATTTTAATCTTTTCAAATAGATTCAGACATGCAAACACGTACCAAGCAGTCAAAACTTATGCATGCAGTTATTACTGAACTGTTAAAAACGTCTTTACTGTCTAGACTTCTAGTTGAGGTGATAAACTTTACGTTTATAACTCCTCTGTTTTGTTCCCTTTAATGAAAATATACAAACAGTTATTCGTGGCTTTGCGGTATTAAAACCTGTTGAGGTCAATGAAATCGTGTATTATCGTAAACTGAAGTACGGTTATACAAAACGCTTAAACGACACAGCTCTCCGATTCTTATCCATTGAGATCACCAAACAAACGTATCTGAAATCAAGGTAGGACAAATTGCGTCGTCATAAGAATAAAAATCCAATAAATATCAAGAATGAAATTCATTATTCATAAACTGTCTTCAACATGGTATTTTCAATGTATTATCGCACAATGAAATATTGCATTTTAATACACCTCTTGTGTACATCATACAGCAGCCTACTATTATGTTGTCGGTTTTCCGACGTTTGATGTAAGCCTTCGGTGCATTGGATTAACCGCAGGACTGCATTTTATAGCATGTGTAGTTCAGCTTTTGACGTTAAGCGTGAAATTATACTTCTTGAACTTAGTTTGAGATTTAGTTTTTATCAACCTTTTCACGAATGACATTCAAGACTTTCGTAGACACTATGGTTACGATCTTTCTGGTGGAAACCTTTTAATAATTTTACTGAATGTGTTTTATTAGTTTACAGTCAATAAAAAAGTACCGACTATTGTCAATAGATAGGCTGTTATGATGTCCTATTTATTATACAGTTTGACGCGTTATGTACTAAACCCACACTAAAAATAAGGTAATTTTTAATGATAGATTGCTATGAGAACATCTAGCATTATTATAATGGTGTGTTTAAGGCATCAACTTAAAGACCACGACAGACGTGTTTGAACCTTAATTGGATTTAAGCAGGTAAATAAGTCATAACTAACAAAGTGACAAAATCTCGAACGAATGACTGTAATATTACTTTTTAAATGTGACCGAAGACTCCGATCTGTGATACCTAGTAGTATATGGCATATGGACCAGGCCCCGTTTCGCTAACAGGAGTCGCAGACAAAAACCCAGAAAAGAAAGAAACCAGATGAGAAACAGACATGAACGCATGACCGATGCTCCGGCAGAGACTAACAATAGATTATCTTTTGTTCAGCCTGCGTTTTTTCCTCCTGCTTTCTTTGTTGAAAACAGCAACAAGCAAAGAATTCCAGCTGGCAGCGAATTATTGAAAAACTAGATCACTGCTGGATAGCAGTCATCAAACTACGAGTGTCCACTAACAGCCCTGATCGCGTGGCATGACCAGACTGACCGCACGTGCCAGACGCTCGTGGCACTGACCAAACAAAACAACGTCACAGCGTGTATTCTTGCTAACCAGGCAGTTACTGGCTGACCACAAAGTTCATCTCAACAGGGAAACTGTAAAATGGTCAGCATTTAATGCCTTTTTAACATAAAAAAGAACTAACAATTGCCGTGTAGCTGATATCTCGATTTCGCGTTGATCGTTAAATCTGCTTTAACAATAATAGGAAGTGTCATTGCCGACACAACTACGTCGAATTTATCATTTAACTATTAGAGATCGGCGCGTAGCTCGTGCGTAGCGTCGTGTTATCGATCCTCCTCAGTGGACCCGTTCACTTATTGTCCGTTCCAACTAGTGATCTAGGATACAATTCACTGATACAATGCCATTACCTATAACTAAACATGATATACATTTAGACAAAATATATAGTAATTAGTAATGTTCATTCGACATAAACTTACATGTACATACAGATATGCATGTATACACGTATGTATTATATACAATGTACATGTACATGTATATGTAATTATATGAAGTACTAAAATTATCCCATGGGCATCTGTCCCACCGCGTAGTAATACGTTTCGTTGATATAATAATATTAGCACATCGTCAAAACGCTGCTTATTAACAGATTGTAAATAGTTTGTTATTTATTATATTGTATTATTGTAATGCTAATAAGTTGTATAACTTACAGCAATAAAGAATTTGAATTTGAATTTGACACGAAAAGACTGTTCACAGCACATGTCTAAACACCACACCGAGCAGATAAAGGTTATTGGTTACCATGTTAATTGAAATATGTTTTCTGTGAAACGCAGACGTGGTGGGCTGTTTTGTTGCAGATGTTGTTACATTATTTGTTCTAAACAATTACTCACGATGTTCTCTCGACGCTTCCCCACCTTCCTTTTTCATTTGTGTTTGTTGTTAGTTGTGAATAAGACGTCAAAATAACAGCATGGTCGTCCAGAACAAGGCGCGCTAATCTAACTGGTTTTCTCTCATTCTTAAACGTCTTCTTCTTTTTCTCCCTTCGTCTTCTGCCTGTGTCATCTTATTCCACTACTCCCCTCTCCTATTCATTCCTGGGACAATTACACATGTAGTTGCACTTAAATAAAAACTTAAAATGTTAAGATTCCAACCCAAGGAACGGATTCAGTCCAGTAACATAAAAAAAAGTACTTCAATCATAAGTTACCAAATCTACTTATTTTAATAAAATCGGAGAAGCTTATTTCTGTAAAACATATTGATATATGTTTATTGGTGTGTATATCTTCCATTTCTAAAATATGAAGGCGGCCTTTTTTCATTTGACCAAAAATTGCCTTGCGTTGTATTTACGTGTCCTTAGGGAATGGCTAACGACTACGTGAACAAATCAACATGGAATACCATGTGTTCATACATGCAACGTGGTATTCATGCCATTTGGAACTTCCCCTCACAACACATAACAGTGTGTTATGTTTTAAATTAACCAGTGACATGTGCTATGACCTGCTTCTGTATATGAATAAGTTTCGCGCATCCGACACCAAACAATATACAAGTCTAGCAATTGCTTTGACAACTCCACCAGATGTATGCATTCTCCCAATATGCGTATCCCCTTCGTGTGACATACTGACAAGTGTACAGAGCTGGTATGCACATTGCATATGCGGGATCACTTACATAACATTACAACCTACTTGCATGTACATTTATGTACATACATTTTCCATTTACCATACCTTTCCCACAATCATATAATATGGCTTGCACCAAAATAACTAATATATTATGCTGATAATCGTCAATATTTGTGTCAGTTATTGCATACTAAGTCTTGTAATTACTATTAATTAGAAACAAACAGACTGACAGATATGTTTGAAAACTATTCAATACAGTTTGGTTAGTTTGCTTCAAGATATCAATATCATGCATATAAAATGATAATCAAAGAAAATTATTACTTTATCGTTTGATAATGTGTACAATGTCATCCTTAACGTATTCATGGTATTGTAATATTTTGAAAAATGTATTCCAGATGCTGGTATCTGAAAGTGGTATGATGGTATGTGTTTGACTCGTTAATAATCCCCTTTAAACGTTCACATACCAGTTTACACAGGGATTACAATTAACATCAAATACCAGCAGTATAACTCCATTGGATCTACGATTTAGGTGTAATTAAATACTGCACGTACATGTATACTCAAATAAAAAGATATACAGGTTTCGTTTGAAACATTACATATAATTCCTACAGATCTAAGTGATGTTAAACAGTGCACATAGTGCATATCTAAAAAATGTTGTTGATAAACACACTAATCAAAAAATGGCTGAATTATTTATGTTGCAAATACTAAAGATCACGGCAATTAGGCACAGGTTTTTTCTGACGACGAATTCAAGCATTATTGGCATGAGGGGTGCTTATCGTCCCTTTCTCCACGTGTATCTGGCAGGTAGATCCGCACTTTGCTTACATCATCCGACCCAGCACACAACCCTTCCCCAACAACTTACAAGATTGCTTAAACAAATAAACAATTGCCCAAGACAAATCTGTCTCTACAAATAGTTCATAAACAGTGCCTTTCTTGTGCTAGCGTTGTAATATCAGATCTAATACTGCCTGGCGAGGAATTCGTCTGAAAGGTAAACCAAGGGGAAAAAACACGCCAACAGCGAGCGCAGAAGGCAGGAAGTAGTTTGCATCTTACAGTTTCCGTAAGTGAAGAAACAGCTGCGGCAACCATCAGGCATCTCGTAATTCGCCAGTAAGCTGCACTGATGCATTCACCTGTGTTTGAGAAAACAAACTGGAAGGTGCACACCTCTCTTCAAAACCCAATAAAGTCAGTCAAATGTTTTCTGAGCTTTTTTCTATTTTCCATAAACTATGTAATCCATAGCGAAATCTGACATTCCGTAACAAACCTAACATCGTTATATGTGCTCGTCTAACAGCAGGGTAGAGTTAAAATGTAATAAATAATTCCGTATAGTTTTTACAAATAATTATATATCACATTTAAAATATTACAACATATTAATATTGGCTAATTTAAACAACGTCTTCAAGACAAATTCAAACAAAAACTGTTGCTGTATTTAATAACTCGTCAAAATGCACCTAATTATCATAATTATTTACATGTATGTTCCGGATATTTAGTATCAATTCCGGATTTCCGGATATGGGTTGAAAATTCCGGATTTTTTTACCCTGTTAACATAATATCGCATACATTCTCATTGTTTAAATGTTGAAACAGAAAGATACTTTAGTCTGGACAGAAATAATCGTGTCTGTACATTACATGATTGATAATATGACAGACTTTGAGGATGAATTACTAAGAAAAACTAGTAGTATAGGTTGAATTCGCCATGAACTAAATCAAAACTACACTGCGTTATAGGCTAAACTGGCCGAACATTACCGCTCCTGTACGTTTTCCTACTACCAAGAGCTACAGCTGCAATCAGATGATGAATGATGAATTCATACTAAAGTTGTACGATACGTATAGTAGTGACGTCATGGACATTGTACGTCATCACCATTGTCATTACACCTTAGGTAATCGCCTCAGTGCCATCGCATATTATGCTAAACATTTATAATGCTAAAAAAATCCGATAGTTTAAACATTGGCCTGTACAAGATTCTATAGATGTTTTTAATGAAAAGTGAACGTTTCTATAATAAACCGCGGATGGACCACTTGGTCTACGTATCCACGGCGACTCACTGGAGCCAGATGAGGAGATTGCACTCGCTCCAACACTCTGGAACAGTCCGGAGTTAACTCTTCGTGAAGGAAACCAACTGGATGAAATCCACCTCACCATTATCATGCCAATCGTGCCCTACTATACTGGTAATAGATTTACATGCTAGATGGTCCACACCACAACGATCTCGTGTGCATGTTGAACGATTGCAGACTTATTGGCGACCTCGCCTGCTTTAAATGAGGTGCCAGAAACACTAATAATATAATCCTCTTGTAAACAGATCGACCAGCTTCTCGGATGCATGGTACTTGTCAGCTGATTGCTGCTAAATATCGGACACGGCCTTGTCCGTGAGTCCTAATGACAGAAGGCATATACTTTCTGCAGGAATAAAACTACTCATTTGAGATAATAATTATAAACGTATATCCGATGTAGTTTATCTTATTCCATTGTACTTGAACGAAATATTGATTATCTATATACGTTTTATGTGCTAAATGCAAGATAATATCAGATGGAAATTAATTTCCTTCCTAATTGCTTCTATTTGCAACATGATTGCACTATTTCTTACCGTTAACTGAGAGCAATCACCTCATCCACAGACTGGTGAAAACTTTCAATAAGTTCTTTGGTAGACATTAAAGGCTATTTCACGATATGACGCGTCATTAAACACAGATGATAACCTATGCAAGGCCTTACATTGACCTGCTTTACGCTTGTTTATCGTTTCGTAGAAGGCAGCGGACAAAGGCTGACATAGGCTGCCGGTGGAGCAGGATGAGCTCAGCTTTCGTGAACACCTGGTGTCATTACCGCTTCGGCTGTAATTAGTGAATACATGCCATCGCGATTTCGTGGCTTTGTCCATTAGACTCCATTTGGCCATGTACATGTTGTGTCGTTTAGATCCGATGGCGTACGGTAAGTAAAAACAGAACACGCATTATATATATTATGTATATCATGTCCAGTTGGTAAATGATTTTAAGGTTGTTACACCATACAATGTTACAAAATAGGAACGGTCGCTTGTTGTTATATAGAGATTATTAATGTTATTAACCAGAGCTGAGTTTGTCATAAAATTATCTCATCAATATCATCCAAAGCATAATGTCCTGACTCACAGTTGACCCCCGCTAAGAACAGTTTCAATGCCAAGGTTAATTATGCTCGCCAAAATACTAGTAATTAAAATGCATAGATGGACGACGTAATAGCCAGAGATAAGTGAATTCATTAGCTGTGTTTGATAAGAGCTCGTGGTGTAACCGGAAAGAGGCTCGTTACCCTTGGGAACTCTTCAAACGCTTGTTATCAGATGGTTACTGTCGCCACCAAGTGATCAGTTCTATTTTAACGCAAAACTTGAGAGAAGATCTCAAAACATAATTAAATTTTTGCTAACTCAAGTTTTTCTTTACAACAGTACTATCTGTCAATTCTCTGTATCATGTTGGATCTTTCATTTCAGCTAATGTGTCTGAAATTACCTCTAGATTCTCAAGTGGATCAAACACTTTACATAATTATTGCCTGAAATACTCAGGCATCATATAGATTACCTGATTTTACAATTTTCGTGTAATATATACAATGTGTCATATTCCTAAGCTCTTCCCCGAGTTTATAAATGTTTCAAACTCTAGACTTAAACTTAGACTTAGAATTAAAGTTCGGCATTTAGTAAAGAAAACTGTGCTGATAAAAAAGTTAATCGTTAAAGCCTTATTCAAAGTTAAAGTTTCGTATTCACCAGACTTTAAAATAAAATAACCCTTAAACAATCATCTTAAGAGACAACAAAATAAGCTTTTTAATGTTCAGACTTCGAAATAGTAACACAAACAGTGTTGAAAGTTCTATTAAAATAGCCGGACCTTATTGTCTGCAATCGCTGGCTATCGAGACTATAAGAGAATGATCGATTTGCTTTCTGAAATACCACGCACATATTAATAAAGCTGATAAAAAAGAACATTTATATTATTTTGCACTTTCCAAAAATGATCCTTTATGCCACGTTATGTAACCCATGTCTGAAATTCCTCGAATTCCAATTTTACTTACATGTAGTTAACACTAGATGAAATGGTTAGAGCTCAATTCAACAACTGGAAATCGAGCACTCCCTAAACAAACAAAAATGGGTAAAGGGAAGTAAAAAGACGAAACTATATAAAGTTCACTTTGTTCAAAATTTCGAGTTCAGACTTTGTTCAAGTTTAGCCTCGACCTGGTGAACCTTTATAAACACGGACCAGTAGTTATCATGCTAGTATTAAGACTCTTTACACTTTTAAATTAAACTTCAATCAAATTTAATTCAGTTTTAAAAAGCAGGACTAATTTTGAAATTGACCAGACTCAGGATTTGAGATTAACACGCACCGAATACACCATTAATCAACAATTTCACGCATCAACTACGAGTCAGCCAGACTAAAACAGTTTTCAAAGTTTAAAAATTCTCTGCATAATAAAGCTTCCAAGTGTCAATTAAAGTTGAATTAATTCTGTGAAAGAGAAAAGACGTTTTAAATCAACATGGTGAAGAGGGGATGACAGGGATGCTCGAGAAAGCCACGCACAATAGACTGGCGTCAAAGTGGACTAGGGAATTTCCCACGAGTGAAAAGTGACAATAACGCAATTACCAATTGTATTGAACATGAATCCTGTCAATTTGCACGTTGCCGTGGAAGGAGCTTGGGGAGACCAGACTAGTCTCTGGTGTAATATGCAAGCCAAAAACACTCACCTCTTTTTTCTCCTTTCGTTGTTGGAAAAAAAATGCATCATAGAAAATTATATGTTGAACAATGATGTTATCTCCCATTTTTTACAGTTGTACGACAACCCATTGAAATTGCGTGTTTGTGTTTATGTGTTGCGCAATAATCAAGTATAATTTTAGTTTGTGTTCAATAAGATTATCTATAATTATGTTGAGGACTAATAGACAGAGGGATTATAAGAATCCTCCATATATATCAATGTGGAGTAGGGCTATTCCATCTGAGAGTACACAATCTGATGCCAGGGACGACACTCGCAGTCACTGGCATCAACTTACGTACCCTAGGGTGGAACATTCTATTCTGTTCATATTGTGAATATTTGCGGCGATGTTTACAATGAAAAGCATATCGGTGCCAAAACAAAATCTACTTTACGGGAATACGCCTCATTTCACTATTGAAAATTGATCCGTTCAATGCACGCTAGCTAGCTTCTCTGCTCAGATATTTGTGACACTACGGAGAACTGCAAAAGCGATTGTAGAGATTTATATACACGTTTGCATCAGTCGTTCCTCGTCTCTAGCAACATCCAGGAAGCTTGCATACTTGAACAGGACCCAAAATAACCTTTTTTCTCTTTCAAAGTAATGTTGTCAGTTACAAAAAGTAAAACAAACTATCTTGTTTGTGAGAGAACATGAGATTAAGTTTTTGTATTTCTCGCTTGAGGCAGCTGTTATTTACCAACACTGGAGAGTCTGCGATATATCCGCGTAGGTATCTTATTCACCTGCACCCAGTGTGAACCAGCCTTTTTTAAACATC
>JAULBR010031539.1:0-15312 GCA_032355825.1 Melanodrymia aurantiaca
CATGAAATTAATGCGAGTAGTCTCCCTTTGATATAGTACTTTTTCTAACAACACGTTTGTGTAGCAATCAATTAACAAATGCGTTACATTACTAATGCGAATAATTCTCACTCGCATTTTTCGCATTAATATAATGATCGCATTAATTTCAGAATATACAGTATATATCCCAGTTTTTGTTTATGTTTAGCGTAAGACAAAGGTCTCTATTATAATAGCTCCCGCATGAACAATTATTCATTATGACAGAATATGCCAGCAAAATTATATAACTCCAAATGTATAAGCTTATCTGTTTTGTTACAGGATTGCTTTTCAAAGAAGCGATGGAATGATTTACTTACTCTTATGGATCACACCCAACAGTCTGCTTGCAAGAAGTACACAGAAGGTTATTATGTGTTTTTATTTGGGCTAGTGCCGCTAAAGTTAAAGCCACTGGTCTAACACATGTAAATATCCAAATATTAACGACATTGTGAGAAAAGCTTGTAAGTTTAATGCCCCAATACAGAATAGATTTTATAGAGAACTTGCACTTGATTCCAGTGTCAGTGCTTTTTGAATTCTTACTTCTTGTCCGTTTGATCATGATATGGCCCGTGTAAGATGGATAACCTGGATGGGATGACGAAATGTGACCTCTTTCGGAGGTCGTCCAGCGTGAGGGTCGTTCAGGATGAACCCTGGACAAAAGTTTCTTTTAGTCAATTTTCAAATAATTCAGATTATTTTCAGAGCAATTTTTAAAAACTGGCTAATTTATACAAAACATTGTTAACCAACCTTTAAAACAATTAGTCATTGGTTAACATCAGGGCAAGTCCTGGTCGTCGAGAAGAGGTATCCAAAGTTCTCTTCCATGTGTAGGCAGATTTGTAGAATGTCTTCTGGTGTTCTTCAGCGCCATATTCAAATGGAGTCGTATTTCAACGCCCAACTTTTTGGTGCTTTTCAGGCGGCAATGTCCAGTGTGAAGACGAACATTTTTTTTTGTCTTTCCCAGTTGTACATTATAAAGGAGAGTTACCGAAATTGTTAACACATTCAGTCCACCGCGCAGGCTCATGAATAATGATGACTAAAAAAAATGTTTGAGCTTATATAGAAATTTCACTTTGATACGTTTGGCTTTATGTTTGCTTGTTAATTATTTTCAGAGCCAAACATCCTCAAAGAATGGCAACAAATAGGAAGCCGACTCCACCAGCTGCGAGTACAAGTCAAACAGATTGAAAACTCTCTCGCTTTTGCATTTATAGAGGTGAGGACTTTTTTAAAACTTTACTTTCATTGTAGTATCCCTACTAACATTTATTTATTTATAGACTTAGGGTTGTCTTTTAAATGCATTTGCAGTTATTGAAAAACTTATTTTCTATGGTTTTTATGCAAATATGTATCTTAATTATAAAGAAATGTTCACTCTCTCATATGTGCCATACTGTATTGCATTTCATTAAATTTGTATCAAGATTCCAGTATAGCTCTCGCTCGAACAATATAGTAATACTAATATAACCCATTTTATAAAATCAGTATGTCACATAATATTCTCTATTTCTATATTGCGTTCTAGGGAACACTGGTTACTGCTCTGAGGAAAGGAGACTGGGTACTCCTTGATGAAATCAACCTGGCTGCTGCAGAGACCCTGGAATGCCTGAGTGGTCTTCTAGAAAGTACTAGCGGTTCAGTTGTTCTCAACGAGAGAGGGTTTGTATATCTTATAACATAATTTTAACTTTGACAGAAACACGATCAACAATCGTTCCATGCAGATTATATCAGTAATATTTGAAATACATTCAACAACACATTTGCAGAGTTGTGTCCCTTGTTACTACATCGTCAACCATTTAAACTTTGTCGGTCGAACTCAATGCTTTGCTTTGAAGTTCCATAGAGTTATACAAAATCATGCTAAGATGGGTGTATAATTTCAGGCCGAATTTCAATTAGACATTACAAGGAATGGATGTATAATAAATAATAATTTTTGTTTACTTTGTGTAGAAAATATTAATGCTTACTAAGTTTTGTTACTAAATCATCATATAATGTCGGCCAATAAGAAAATATATCTTGACACTACACAATGATAAGTTTTCTTGTGTATTAGAAGTTTTATTTGGATGTAAATTTCTTTGCAGAGATGTAGAACCAATTGTTCGTCACACTGAATTCCGTCTGTTTGCGTGTATGAACCCAGCCACAGATGTTGGCAAAAAAGATCTCACACCAGGAATTAGAAACAGGTTTGGGCACTTCATTTACAAATATTTATTAAAAAATCTAATATGATTGTGAGATCTCGGGCCAAGCCAAGTAAGCAAGCAGAAGATGCCCTTTATTGTCATTTATTACATGTTCTTGTGTGTAAGCTGGCAGTGTGCTTTTCCTGTCGAAATTGTTCACAAATATGTTAATACTGCCAGATAAGTTGACACCGATCGAGCATAAGATCTATGTGTTTTTAACACGGTCAGATAAAGTTGTCATCAACACCACTGGAACACATTGATTATTAATCAGTAGTTATTGAATGTCAAATGCATGATTATATTGACACTTGGTCACAGAGAAAACCACTGTTGCCACATAGGCTACTCATCTTCGAATAACAGCAAGGGATATTTTATGTGCACTTTCCCATAGACAAGAGAGCACACACCATGGTCTTTCATGGATCACTAATGGAAATGGGAAATAACCCAACGGGTCCACAAAGGAGGCTCGATCCGTCGACCTATCGAACCTCAGGCATTGAGCTACGCCCCGCTCGCCTAACAGTCAGATTTGTACATAAACATTATCCTCATGGTTTAATTTAGTACATTGAGATGAACGATCGTTAATAATTGATTTCGTATTTTCAGGTTTACAGAGTTGTTTGTCGATGAGCTGGATGACGTTCAGGATTTAAGGATTCTCGTTAGTGAGTACCTGAAAGGATTGTCTCTGTCACCGAAGCACGTTGATGGAATTGTCAAGTTCTACTCGACAGTTCGAGTGGAAGCAGAGAAACGCTTGACCGATGGAACTGGACACAGACCACACTTCAGGTGTGCCAAATTATAGTTATATTTACATTACTCAATACACAAAGAATCTAACCACACTTTAGGTGGCCAAATTATAGTTATATTTACGTTACTCAATACACAAAGTTTCTATTATGAGTTCATAAAGCAGATTTAGAAATATCAAGTCTAAGTTATTTCCGTTTATAGATGTGATCAAATCATTTTTATTTTCTGGTTAACATTAAGAAATATAAATTTTTGGTATTTTGTTTGACATGGAATAGTTTTTAGCGTACTACAAATTTCTGTAGTTCGTAAATCTAAAAATGCCGAAAGTTCCTTTTCAAAAGTCTATTTTTTTATCAATCGATGGAAAATTATTATATTCACAGTTAAGTTATAGATACAGATCTGATATTGAAATTATAAAAACCATTTTGAAAAATGTCTATGACATACCTATATATTTTCTGTAACTGTTTTTCAAAATGACTGTTTTGTCACAGAACTTTGATAATAGCATGACTATTTGGTTTCAGTTTGAGAACGTTGTGTCGAGCCCTCAAGTTTGCTGCTCCAAACCCGTGTGGCTTAGTGGCGCGATCACTCTATGAGGTATGTGCAGAATGCGTGTTTGGTACATTCATTTGTTATATACATACTTAATCCTGTTATAATAATACACTTGTTATACCATTTAATGCACTTTTCTTTTAAGACACAAATTATGTTTGTGTGGAATTCACTTTTATAGTTCGACATTGTTAGCTCTGACTAGGAGTGGGGCGTAGCACAGGCAAGAATGTCTGTCTAAGGTTCCATAGGTTGAGAGATCGATCCTCCTCATTGGAACTTGGTTTATTTCCCATTCCAACCAGTGATCCATGACTGGTTTACCAAAGGCTGTGGTGTATGCTTTCCTGTCTGGGAATGTGCACATAAAAGATGCTAGCGGGTTTCCAAGTGTCACTATATAACCGTGCATTTGACATCCAATAATCGCTTACTAATGTGTTCCAGTAGTGTCGCAAAAAAACCACATTGGCCCGGTTGTTCGAATTCTGGGTTAACGCTAACCATGGGTTAAATTTGTTAACCCAAGGTTGGCTAATCACAGGTTAAAAGCTGGGTTAGGGTATAATGGACTCATAGTTAGCGCTAACCAATGTTAAATATAACTCGTGGTTAGGCACTTAACCCAGGATTCGAACAACCGGGCCCTAATATTTATCTTTCATGTTTGTTTTACCTTTTAAAGTATTCATGCTATTTGACACATGATCTTCATAAAATGTTGGTGTGTAGTGTCTACTAGTGACCTACTTTTCAAGAAACACTCTGCATTATATTTATGTTAAGAATCCAATATGGCAGTCAGCTGTATCATGCATCCTCTTGTTGTCTGTGTTTATTTCAGGGATTCTGTCTGAGTTTTCTCACTCAGCTCGACCGATCGTCACACCCGCTTGTCGAGAGACTTGTTTGTGAACACGTTATTGCCAAGTCGAACATCAAGTCAATCCTGAAACATCCTGTGCCGGCGCCATCGGGTGGGAAATACCTCACGTTTGAAGGCTACTGGATTTCCCAGGGCAGGATGGAGCCATGTGTACCCGATGACTATATCCTCACACCCTCGGTCAGAGCCAACCTCAGGGACTTGGCACGAATTGTCTCAGCTGGGTACGTAGTGTTAAGAATTTATTTTCTCCCCACAACTTTGATAGCATTAACAAATGAGTTATTACTCAA
This sequence comes from Melanodrymia aurantiaca, assembly GCA_032355825.1. NCBI lineage: Eukaryota > Metazoa > Mollusca > Gastropoda > Neomphalida > Peltospiridae > Melanodrymia > Melanodrymia aurantiaca. Next base: position 4,779 of record JAULBR010031539.1, read on the forward strand.
TATAATGAATATAGAATATTGTGAAAAACCGTTTGACGGGCTGCACCGAATGGCGGTCTATTTATAGATTGCTTATTTACAATGAAATGGTGCATACATGAACCTTGACATCACTGTCAAAGTTACGTCTGCTTCGATATGGTCACGTGACACACGTACTACAGTAGACTGGTGCAAATTAAAATATACTGGTTTTTGGTGGGGAACCTGTTGAAAAATCAACATCCGACGGTACTTACATTTGATCTCTCCACGAATTATTTTAATCAGAGTGTAAACTTTTGTCGGTTAATTTCAATTGAAAATTGAATGCGGTAAACTATAACTTTATTAAATCTATCTTGTGATTACAATGAGTGTGCGCAGAAGCCATTTCTCGTTAGTAGCCCGGTAATTGATAGAAAGTGGATACTATGCAAGTTCCCGTGAGAGACTTTATCTACGAGTCGGACACCACGAGCATTGTTTTTTCTTTGCACTGATAAGTGGCATGTGATTATTATGTTTTCCATGTGTCTCATTCCGGTGCTAAATTAACCTGACGGTGTATATTTTGGATAAAGAGTTCACAACTTTGTGAGTTGATTTTCCAACTTGTACATACATAATACGTTTTAGGTTCTATCAGTATGTGTATTTTTTTTAAAGTATTAATATGTACTGATGTAGTAGATCTCTCCCTCACATGACTTGTGAGAGAGTTTTAGATTTAAATATTCTAAATCCATGTAAATATTTCCCATCCGATCTTACTTTCAACAATTTGCTTATCAAAGGTTTTCGCATCGGTTGTTCTTATGGAATAGCAGATACTGTTTATCGCTACTGTGATGGAATGTTTCTCTAATGTGCTTGTCCACTTGTCCCATTGACTAAAGGCAAGACATTTAAAGGTAATTTTGCTACATAAAAAGGGATGTGCACAATCGCAAAATTTATAGATTAGTAGCCAGTTATTGAATATTAACTAATAGCTAATGATTATCTGTAACAACAGTCCTCTTTCCTAAGAGGATATCTATCCATGCTAGAAATTTGATTTATATTACTATCTAATTGCCACTGGTCTAATCGACATTGAATGAAACTTACCTATCGTTCATATTATTTTGTAATATGTTTTTATTTTGCACTGATAAGTGGCATGTGATTATTATATTTTTCGTGTGTCTCATTCCGGTGCTAAATTAACCTGTAAATTTTGGATAAAGAGTTCACTAACTATGTGAGTTGATGTTCCAACTTGTACATACATAATACCTTTTAGGTTCTCAATATCTGTAAATTGCAATATGTTTTTGCTTTGCACTGATAAGTGGCATGTGAAAAATATGTTTTTCGTGTGTCTCATTCCAGTGCTAAATTGAACTGTATATTTTGGATAATGCACTCACAGGCTTGTGAGTGTATCCCATACTTATACATACACTGACTTCAGTCTATAATCAATACTGACATAGAAATTTAATGAAAGAGGTGTTTATTTAAAATGTATGTTTCAATTTTGTTGAAAAAATCACGCAAATCCTAAATCACTGTTGTCTGCTACCTAAACATTTGTATGTATAGAGATTATTATATGCAATACTACTTTCTTGCCAACAGAGGACATCCTGTGTTACTTCAAGGAGAGACGTCGGTTGGCAAGACCAGTCTGATAACGTGGCTGTCCAAAGCGAGTGGAAACCAGTGTGTGAGGGTGAATAACCACGAGCACACTGACTTGCAGGAGTATGTCGGTTGCTATGCCGCGGACACACACGGTAAACTGGTCTTCAGAGACGGTGTGCTGGTCGAAGCAATGCGGAAAGGTTTCTGGATCATTCTCGATGAGTTGAACTTGGCTCCCAGTGATGTTCTCGAGGCTCTGAACAGGGTAAAGTAAAGTTGTCGCATAATTATTATTAACTTAATTGGTTGATATATTATGAAGATAATATTGGATGTGTAATTAATTAAATAATTTCTTTTAGTCTACTGTATCCTGGAATACAATGCACTCCGTGCTGACCACTCAACTACTCACAAAGTCAAAACAGCCTGAGGCCCCAGTCTCACATAGACCATATGCACCTACTGCACAGTATCCAGTTCACTCGTTCCGCACATGCGCAAATCCTATTTCATTTGTCGACAGCCCGGTGATAGGACGTGTCAATTTTTGTTCTTGTTATTTCACCTTAGTTTAACCTCAATTACTCATTTATTTTGTTTAAATTAGAAGTTTAGGGTCAATAGAAGAAAGTACGGTCAGTCAGGAAGTTGTAAGCAAACTTGTTTGGTTGTCCTAATAACTTCTCATTAAACAATGTGTCGGTGTGTTGTTACATTGTTATCAGAACCGAATAGTCATGTGTCTAGTTGTAATGTCGTTCTCTGCCTCACTTCCAGCTCCTCGATGACAACAGAGAACTGTTTATTCCCGAGACACAAGAGACTGTTAAAGCTCATCCCAAGTTTATGCTGTTCGCCACACAAAACCCCCCTGGACAGTACGGGGGAAGAAAGGTTTGTTTATTGTGTCTGGACAATCAAACTCAAATAACCTTGAAATCTCGCTTATATTTTTGAATAAGCTGCCTATTGTCTATCCCATACTTCAAACATTTCGAAACCTTCAACTTCGGGAATTTGAGATTTTTATTGTATTATATGTATATATATCTTTGAGATAAAATAAGCACACTTCCACTAAAAACCATCACATAAAAATGACTTCGTTTTTCGTCAGTAAACTACCGACATTATCAAGAGAATGGGAGTGAACAGACAAGCAAGGTTAAATAAGAAAGTAATCTTAATACAGTAGATTATTTCTATGACATTCAGGTCTTTCCCAGGATTTGCTTACGGCACTGACCTTTTCATAATTCAGCAACAATATTACAATTGAACATAAAATCCATGAGTATGATATTGCAGTTAAACCTATGTGCATGTCGAGTTGTGTCAGTTGCCATTTGATTTATCTCTTTGTGTAACAGAGGTTGTCGAGAGCATTTAGGAACCGATTCATTGAGCTGCATTTTGATGAGCTTCCAAGTGGCGAGCTGGAGACAATTCTCCACCAGCGCTGCAGTATTCCTATGTCCTACGCCAAACGGCTTGTGGCGGCCATGTTGGATTTGCAGGTACATAACATTACTTTATATTGTATTTGTCGTTTTTTCTTGAAAGCAGCAAAACTTGAAAGTTGTATTTACAAAAGTAGGTAGTTTTACAGTATGCTCCAAAAATCACCCAGATGATTATTTCAGTTGACACACTGTGTCCTTCATGGATCATTATTACTGCTGTTTTTATAGTGTACTGGAGGTTATCCTAACAGCATAACTAGATTGCAAAATGACCAATTAAGGATGTTTGTTTTGGAGGTGGGGTGTGTGTAACTAACAAAACTATGTTTGTTTTGTAGACTAAGGGCTGTGGGTTGGATGTGCTTAACAAACAAAACTATGTTTGTTTTGTAGACTAAGGGCTGTGGGTTGGATGTGCTTAACTAACAAAACTATGTTTGTTTTGTAGACTAAGGGCTGTGGGTTGGATGTGCTTAACTAACACAACTATGTTTGTTTTGTAGACTAAGGGGTGTGGGTTGGATGTGTTTAACTAACAGGGCTGTATGTTTGTTTTATAGACTATGGGGTGTAGGACGGCACTGTTTACTGTCAGCCATATTCATATTGTGATGAGGTACATGTAATTATTGCAAGCACATTATAAGTTAAAGTTATGCATTCTTATAAATTACGCGAATTGAGATTTGGTGCGAAAATTAAACGCAAATGGAATTTGCACGGTTTACGGTAACAAGACTACACATTTGTTTTGTAGACTAGGCGTCGTGGGTCGGGTGTGTTTGCTGGGAAGCAAGGCTTCATGACACTCCGTGATCTGTTCCGCTGGGCAGAAAGGTACCGAGCGACGGGAGCCGACACTGGTAACAAGTTCTATGACTGGGATCAACATCTGGCCGACCACGGTGAGGGCGGATTCATTCACACACTTTAATGAATTTCTCAAACTGGTTTTCTTAATCAGCCATAAACTCTTATGTAACTACTATTATAAGAAGCTTTCTTGTTTAACGACACCTCTGGAACACATTGATTATAAATTGGCGGTTATTGGATGTCAAACGCACAGTTATATCAACACTTGGTCATAGAAGAAACCTGCTGCCAGCCACATAGGCTACTCTTCTTTGAATAACAGTAAGGGATCTTTTATGTGCACTTTCCCACAGACAGGACAGCACACATCATTGCCTTTGATAGACCAGTCGTGGATCACTGGATGGAATGGGAAATAACCCAATGGATCCCCTAATGAGGATAGATCCTCAGGCCCTAATCTAGAACTGAAAATGAAGGAGAAGTGACTTCTCTCTTCCTTGGAGAAATAGGAGAAGTGTGAGAAAAATAGGAGAAGTGAACCCAGCGAAATATTTTTTGATACAAATATGTCATACAGAAATAAACTGCAAATTATTTTAACAACAAAAAAAAGTGATGTAATTTTATTTTTATTACATGGCACTGTATATACATGTACTTACAAACACGGGGACTTCAGCAACGTTTCGGCGAAAAAAGTGTCCATTTCGCCGTCTAGATTAGGGCCTGCATAGTGATACTGATTACAAAAAAAAATATTTGCGGGAACTAAAAATGGGTTACGCAAAACAACACTTGCGCGAACCAAACGATCGTTCGCGCAATTTTCGCAGGCCTGTATTTCAATCTTTTACTAATGCAAAATACAACTACCACTGCATAAACTTGAATGTTTCAGTTAAATATATTATAAACTCTTCTTTTTTTTTTACAAATTTGCCAATATTTTACCTTCTGCGATAAACACGTCTATTTAAAACTTTCTGGGAAAGGCCTGTGTTTATTACTGATGTGTTTTTTTTATTGTTTTAGTGTACGGAAATGTTGAAACCTCGCTTTCTGCCTAGCCCCGTTGTGATAAAGAAGAGGATAGAGGGATTAATAGAGCGTGAATACCTGGCAAGATCACCAGAAGACCGGTACGTGTTGAGTATATCATTAATAGTTTGATGTACAATATAGACGATTCCTCGTAGGTCGTTTTTAATATGGAAAATCTCAAACCAGTCTAGGTTAATCAGTATTTTTCGAAGCTCTACTGAGACAAATGGCGATTAAATAGATATTTTCTATTATAAAAAAAACACGAGCAAAAACAAATTCTATTTCTCCGGTAACTCTTCTAAAATACTGTTTAAACTCAATATTTAGTAGACCATACATTGAAATACTGTTCTAAATTGGCTTCCGTCAGTAATGTGACGTCATCACGCTTCACTCAAATGTAGTTACTATCTTATCTTGGAGAGCACCTGTATAGGCTCTGCCTGTTGTGCGATCCTATTGATTTAATCAATAACATTTTTCAAAACAAGTATCTTATCTGGGAAAGAGCACGTAAAAGATCCCTTGCTGTTATTCAAAGTGTAGCCTATTTGGCAGCACCAAGTTTCCTCCGATCAAGTGTCATTATTTGACTGCGTTTGACATTCAATAACTGTTGGTTAATCAATGTGATCCAGTCGTGTCATTGAACAAACAAATTTTATCTTTATCTGTAGATCATGCATTAAAATAACTTGACATTGATTACCAGTAGGTGCTATCCTGTCTATGGGATAGGGCACATAAAAGATCCCTTGCTGTTATTCGAAGAAGAGTAATCTATGTGGCCACAGCAGGTTTCCTCTGAAACCATGTGTCAATATAACCATGCGTCTTGACGTCCAATAACCGCTGATTTATAATCGATGTGTTTCCAGTGGCATCGTTAAATAAACACACTTTATCTTTTATCCTCTAAGACCATATGTCAATATAACCATGCGTCTGACGTCCAATAACCGCTGATTTATAATCATTAAACAGTGGCATCATTAAACAAGCACACTTTATCTTTATCTAATTACCGGTAGTTGATGATTAACTTTATCTTCTGTTTTACTTGTTGTTTTTCAGGAAAGTCTACACGTATGTAGCATGAGCCCGACCACTAGCTGTCATCTGTGGTTTCTCACTTATTATTTCTTCATCTTCTAAGACTTGTGGAAGAACATGCCTATTAACAAACACTCTCCTATGCTTTGGTGGTCTATTCAAACACGTATACATACTAGGAGAGAGAAGTAATACATAAAAAAAGACTTGAAATAATGGAACAATCTGTCCGGTCTTTGCCTTCTGTTTGAACATTGCAGAAGTCGAGCGGTTTTAAATGAAGCCGCACGGAACAGATGTGGTTTGGAACACGGAACTGTTCTTCAGTATTGATTGTGTACAAGTGGTTTGTCCAGATTTTGTTCTCTTTGTTTTTCAAGCTGTTCTGTTAGGATTGCGTCTCGGGTGTACAGCAAGGACAATACGGTTACGAAGACGCCTACAATTGTTGTAACACTGGAACACAGAGATGCTAGAGTATCGTAACCGAAGACGTAACGTGGTTACGTACTGTTGTAGCACTAGGAGTCCAGATATGCATGTTTCGATATGATACAAGTTGTGTGTTATTCTGACGAGGAAAAGTTCAACCATCGTTGATTGGAAAGAAGGGTTTTCAGCGAATGTTTGTTTAAATTGAAAATCACGATTATCCTGCAAATATATTGAATTTGTTTTGAAAGGAGGATTTCCAGCGAATGTTTGCTTAAATTGAAAAATCAGGATTATCCTGTAAATATATTGAATTTGTTTTGAAACGAGGATTTCCAACAAGTGTTTGCGTAAATTGAAAATAAGGTTCACCTGAAAAAACATTGAATTTATTTTGAAAGAAAGATTTGCAGCAAATGTTTGCTTAAATTGAAAATAAGATTTATCCTGCAAATTTCTTCAATTTGTATCAACCAACATACAGTTTAAAAAAACCTCCAAGAAACTGTGATTATATTCAGTGCTTGCCCAGTTATATATATGTAAAAATTGTTCGGCATTGAATGTAACATTTCACTAGCTGTTTTATTGAACGCTGGCCGGATACCATGGCCAACAAAATATCTTGTCACATTTGATTTTGGCGAGATGATGAGAGATTTGTAAGACAAGTGAACACCTAGAGTACTATCCAATATTTATATCGTTCACTTTGTATGACAATTTTTCTATTTTGTGTGGATTAATGTTTTATTTGGTCAGCAATTATTTAATATGAAAGTGTGATTTGTCTGTTACTGTTTGTTGTTCTCCTTTCCCCAAACTACCTGTTATATGCAACTTTCCATTTCGGATAGGGAAAAGATGACGTTTTCAGTAGGTTTATAATATACACTAGTTATATTCTGTTGCTGTTAGGAATGTGATATTGTTGATGTCCTGTTTCGTCGAGTGGTTAACATCGTTGGCTGTCAAATATCGTGCAAATTGGTGCAGTAGTTTCGAATCACGTCAATATTCACTTTCGATTTTATTTTAATACATGGAGTATTTTTCTACCACAAAAAATTTTTTACTTTCATGTTTTCGTAAAGAAATGTTTCCTCATTAATTTACTTTAAAATTCAGGTTTCGTTTTTGTTTTTTTACCTACTTTGAAGACAGAATATTAAATTTGGGAGCAGAATGTAGTGCTGCAGTGGTATTTATCAAACAACTTAAGTTTTTCTTAAGTTTTGACTTAAGTTTCATTAAATTGAACAACGTAAGCTTATGTTTTTGTAAAATTCTTAAGACACCTCAGGAGGAAACTTAAGACTTAAGTCAAAAACATCCAAAACTTATGTCTAGGAGTTGTATTTTTCTTAGAACTTAAATCACAATCGTAGAGACTTAAATTTTTTCTTAGACTTAAGTCTTATTTCTGACTTAAGTCACTTGATAAATACCGCCCCTGGTCTACTCCCCGCTCCTTTGCCAAGAATGAGACATTCAGTAGCGCAATTATATGCGACATGTCAGAAGGAACGAAATACTTCGTTGGGTTTTACGTAACATTTCGTCTTTTTCCGTCACTTCTCGTCACCTTACGTATATAATCGTTCACGGTGGGTGTTACTGTTTGTTTTTGTGGGCGTTCCCGCCGTCTGACGTTGCTAAGCAAGGTGTCAACTTCATTTCAATTCAATACCATTGTTTACCGTATGTATACATTATAGTACTAGTTGAGCCTTCAATGACTACACTACATAGAAATGAACATGTTATATATACATCAGGTATATTTTCAAACTCATTCATTTGGGTTTTATTATATCAGTGCATCATTTAACCTTGCATACTTTTTTTTAATGGGAATATGTTTCACATACAAGTTTTTCCAAAGTTTCGTAAAGGAATCGAAAATTGCAAAACGGTTAACGCCATTTTAAAATTAAAGTTGGCTTCTTTTCCATACAAATAATTGTGTTAAGTTTCATTAGGTGAAAATATTGTGGTTCTATTGTCGTCCGTTCAAAAATTATGGTCATTTGAAATTTCGACTGAGGGTAATTTTGCGCCGATTTTATTTTTAAAATATTTTTGTTTAAAACTCTAAATTGAGCTTGGCAACGAAAATATTCGGTTTTAGCAAACTGAGTCCACACGAAAAAAGTTATTTGCCGACATTTTCGCAAAAATGCTTCTTACACCTGAAATAACCTGTCAGGACTATATATCATAGAACATGTAGTCTAATGTACATGTATACATATTATAGTTTTTGCTTTATGGGGTTTTCTTGATCTGAAATGTGAATTAAACGACCCTCAGCATGCGATGTATATTTTGACTAATGTAACCTTGAAACATACAGCTTTTTATTACTACATGTTATCGATCACCGCTAGTGAAGCATATGTAAATGACATATTATTAACATAATATGTTAATAGTATGTCATTTGCAGATGCCTCACTAACGAAAATCAACAACATACTAGTAATACGAACCTGCATGATTTGATGTTACGTTAAAATACGTTTTTTAGCATAACGATAACGTGCGAGTACATAATATAATTATATCCAGAGGTTTTTCTAAATCCACAATGCATAGAGGACCCCTACTCCTTGCCTGTTTAAGTAAGCGCTTTGGTTTAATTTAAGAAAATGCGCTTTGATATAATGTAATCAGAGGTTTATACAGAGCCATAGGGAGTAGGGGGCCCCATCTTCGCTAGCCAAGGGACTTTCCGTCTATTAATTGACGGAATGGTACACCTTGGCTGCTACCGGCTTAAACCCTGCAGTATGATTTACGGTTTTTGTTAGATTTAAGTATTTTTTGTGACTTAATTCAAGCAAGCTTGATACATACCGCCCCAGGACAATACATACCTTCACAAGACAAACCATGTGACGTCACAAGTACTAACCATTGTCGTATCAGTAACTGTACAGTAGACGATCAAAACCTCGCTACTTACGTTTAGTCTTACGTCCACAACTAGTCGTAAACTAGACTTATACGATGTTTTGTCAAATTGGTTTCTCTGTTTTTGCATCTCAACTTCAAGGAAACAATAATCCTATTAGTATATTATTAATTACCTATTTTGAGTAAATGTATATGTAGTCGAAATACAATCTTTATACATGTATTTAGAAAGAAAACAAAAATTAATTAGGCAAAAAAAAAAGAGGTTTGTTTATGGTTTTCTGATCGACCATTTTTTTTTAAACATTTTCAAATGATAGAACATTACAAAAAACCTTTATTAACACATACCTATCTATCCCCTTTTCACCATTAAACCGTTAAACCTTTTTTACGACCTTAATTAATTCACCGGTATTAGACGCCATTGTACAACTTTGATAAACCTTCTTTAATTTCGTCTTTGATAGCGAACACCAAGACGAACACCGAGACTAAAAGACGAAATGCTCAGAAGAAAAGACAAAGATTGTGAAACATAACCAAAAAAAACAATCAGTTTAATAATAACTATATAATTTGTGCGCTTAGAAGCGGCGTTCAATGAAGCGCGAAAGATCCAATCATTGTTGGTTGCGTTTCAAATGGCGTGTTGTCTTTGTTCTTGGCGGAACATGACACCACGTCAGTGTGGACGCTATAGATAGAACGTTGAGGACGCAAGCGTTCTGCGCCCGGCACTGGGGGAGGGTTGGAATATTGATTTGGAAGAGGACGGGTTTTTAAAACAGCAGGGTGTGTGCTCGTGCAGGGGTCTTCCCGACTACGTCTTTGTTCCGGTGACGTCGTCTTTTGTTCCGGTATAACACGGCGTCATCTGTCGTGTCCGCCTGCATACGGTCTTCAAAAGACAAAGACTATTGTACCCTATATCTTAGTCATATTTAAGAGAAATATTGATCCGTTAAGCGAAGGGGGTGGGGGACACGTAGGGGCAAAACCGTTAAAACAGACAATATATACGAGCTGAAAATAACACTTCTAGAATTGGATAGATACAGCGTTGATAAAACTTTATCTTTTTTGTGGGGGCGGGGGGGAGCGGGACGTAGTCCTGGGGCCTGTTCCACAAAGAATTTACGACTAGTTGTGGACGTAAACGTAAATATGTGACAAAAAGTATTTCCCAA
>JAULBR010031649.1:0-15311 GCA_032355825.1 Melanodrymia aurantiaca
ATTTATTTAATATATGCAAATTTTTATTAACTAAAGCTTATGCATGTCTGAGAATAGCTCTTTATTTACATTTGTTTGTTTTTTTCAATACAGACAATACAGTTTCATTCCGTTCCGCATTTCGTTCCGTGTTTTAGTAACACCCGTCGCACGGCAATAAAAGTGTGTTTGTATTTTCTAATCGGGCAGCCCACCAATTTTAGTTACTTAGTTATAACCTATTTACGTGGTTATATCCAATTAAGGTTCAAGCACGTATGTCGTGGTCATGCAATGTCCATCTGCCTCGACTGCCTGTCCCAGGACATAAGTTAGTGTTATGCATGAGAGAGGAAACACGCTAAGTGATAAGTAGTAAGGGATATTTCATAAGCACTTTCCCAAATACAGGTTACTACATACCACGGTCTTTGTTAAACCAGTTGTGGACACTGGTCAGTATAAGTGGCATTACACCTACCCATTGAGCCTGGCGGGGCACTAACTCTGGGTTGGAGTCGGGAAAGTGAGATCCACCCTCGGGATTCGAACACTGTTCCTACCAGCCTGTAGACGTGGCGTTAACCATTGTAACACAACGGAGGCTGAATGTTTTTGTTAGCTCTCACCTATACATAGCAGTGTGGGCAAAGGGAAACAACTACTGTGTTTTTAACACTCACGAGTTGAACGGCTATTATTTTGAATAATATAGTCTGTGTAAACATTTTGCACTTTGTTTTTATCGACGAAAACTCGTTGTTATCTTGATAAATGAAACAGATCCGAGTGGCCGATACATCAAGTGTGGTGGACATGGACGTCCTTAATCATGCACTACTACGATACGTCAGATCTATACTTCAAATGTGAATTACTATCTAAACGACAAAACCATTAACATAGCCAAATACGTATCTCTTCACAAGGTAGTGTCGAAGGGACATTTACTCACGAATCACAGCCTAAGCATTGATGATACAGTTGTTCGCGAAAGTCACGTGTATCCTGCCCCGAGTGTGTGGTCAAATGATTGCTACATCACATATATTATGGCCTAAGCATTTTGCAGCGAAATTAGTCTAAAGCACATAAAGTTTACACATTTCTATTCTATTCCTAACACTTTAGATAAGAGAATACTCCACTCGATACTCGCTGCTCTTATTTTTACAACGTGGATGTAACAGGCGTATCAACAAAGCGTCTAAAGCGCTAGGATATTAGCACTCTAACGGTAAAAAGGCTAATTAAAAAATGTTGTGTTAAAAAAGAATATTTTTGCAATTTTTAGGGAAAAGGCTGAACTGGTTTTTTCTTATTTTCCAGGAAATGTTTAAGGCAAACTATATCAAACCCCTTCTCACCTTCTGAAGGATTCCAACCATTGCGCATATAATTATAGTGGCTAAATGTCTAATTAGTATGGTAACTCATGTAGTATTCACTATTACATAATCGGAGTTGACTACGATCATTTATAGATATGGACAGATGAGTTATACTATGGTTGCAAAGATAATCTGGATATGGCTATGTCAATATCTACCGGTCACTACTGGGGCTGGCCGGCGAGCATGTATTACTTGCGAATTGTGATCCATGATGTGCAGTAGTATGCCCTCTGGATGCACGTGCAACAAGTGTTTGCGCCTCACACTGACACTAGACCCTCTCATTCTCTGTTTAACTTTGCGCGATTCTCGGATCCGTCCAACACAAAAGCGTACAGCAGACATCACATCGACAACTACAATCGAACCAAACACCACCGTCAAGAAGGCCACGCCAACATAACCCACTCCGGTCGTTGATGGGCGGGTGTCTTGTGCCGTTGCCTTTTTTCGTTTTTGCTTCGAGAGGAGATTTTTGTCGACGGTTAGTTCCTTCTTAACCTCCTCCACTTGTTCATACACCTCTTCCCACGTAATGTTGGCGCACTTGCACAGACAGTTCGGCTGCGAGTCGTTGCTAGGCAAACTGGTGGATGTGTTGAACTCCGAGGTCTGTGTGTCGAGAGTAGGTGACTCGGTGACGAGTGCGCTCGCTTTAGGTGGCTCGCTGGTGGATGTGTCGGTGCTAGGTGGCTGCGTGGTGGGTAACTGGAGATTCTCCACATCCATCTCAGAGCTGTCATCTGAGTTTTAAACAAATACTAGTATATAGATTCGTCAGTTGGTCATTTATATATACATTTGTTATTATATATATTCCAGTTTAGCACCTGTACCATAATCTGCTTGAGACCGAAACACACTGAATAATGATAATGGTAATGATGATGATTGTGATGATAATAATGACGATGATGACGAAGATGATGATGATGACGAAGATCATGATGATGATGATGATGATGCTGATGATGACGATGATGATGTTGAAGAAGTTCAGTAACATGCTATTTTTTGCACCTAGATGATTGCCGTGGCTAGTGGCAGACCTATGCATTCAGTTGCCCGAACATGTTCAATAACCTGAGACCTTCACATCTGTATTTTTGTACAGAAACTGTATGCTGGTGTGTTTTGAGGTGCGTGTACTGGTTATTGTATGCTGGTGGGTTTAAAGCATTAATTACTTCTACTCACTGAATTCACAGTGTTGACCAGTGAATTGATCGGTGCAGAAGCATCTGTAGGATGCACTAGTTTCATAGCACAGTCCTTTGTTTTCACACGTCACGTTTGCACATTCCTCTTTATCTGAAATGGGAGCAACTTATTCTTGTCAGATTGTACAAATAGAATAAGCAATGGACTGTAACTATTTAACCTGATATCACTTTACACGCGAGAAATCCTGATATTTATTATAGTTAATTCTGTTAATTATATGTATTTTGTGGACATTGACTTCAGATTAGTCTTGGTAGTTTTAACACATGGATGTTCTTTCTAGGCAATGGCAAGATCTATGTGTATTTATGTTTCATGTTACCTAGGAAATATAAAATTTACTTCTCTCGAAGATGAAACTATTTTATCAACGAGATATTGAGTAAAACATTTTAATTAAAAAAATGCGTCACCAATTATTTATTTCTATCATCCATAGAATTAATGCTACACTGTGCTATTTAAAACTGCATTTTACTTCAAATTTCTTCACTTACCCGAAGAACGGAACAGCGTTAAACCAGCTGGGAAACTGTATATTTCGCCGCTTCCAAATCCATAAGATATAATACCAAAAGGTAATCCATTGGACTGCGACAGCTTGATGATGCCTCGGGGTATTTCTGCTGTTCCCACTCGGTATTGGCATTCTTTTATGACGTGCATTGCTGATGAATCCATGAAATTGAATTCCATGCGCGTGGTCGAGGGAATAATGGCGGTGATGTAGGCCGTCACGTTCCTGGATTGTCCAAACACCGTCGTGTCCATGATGTAGTCGGCTGCAAAACGCTCCGTGCTAGGAATGATGTTCAAAAACTTGCCGCCACTTTTGTCGTTTGTAAACTGAGCCACCATCACTGGCTTGTTGCTCTTGAAGCAAGTGTATTCAGTTTTCAGCAGTGTAACGTCTACATACTCCTGGCTCCCAAGTTCGTGAGTCCATTTGGAACTAGTGACTGTAGTTCCGTTACTTTCCGCCAGGATTCTATATGTTGTTACTGTATCTCTCCCTACAATCGGATAGAGTATGTATTCCTTACCAATAGACTGTATGGGCGGCATCATTTCAATGACTTCGTTAAAGGTACTGCCGGAGAAGACAGCAACAGGCTTGTTGGATTCGACTAAAGTCCCCGATGTGTCCATGTTACAGATGAGATGCACCGCCTGTAGTCTGTCCAGTCTGTATGTCAGTAGCTGGCCATCGGTCAGCGTTACGTTTCCGCAATCTGCGGCCGCACTTAGTCTCATTCGAATATCAACCACCGTGTCGTCTTCAGTTGCTGCTACTGCGACCTGACCTGCAATCATTACTGTTAATATAACCACGCTCTACTCATATCGTTCACCCTTTTCCTTGTAGATGTATTTAATATATAATGTAGAAAATAATCAAACTCATTGTTACGTCTTAAAGTTAAATCTACAGATGAAGGTACATTTTTTTGTATTAGTATTAACATTTTAAAGAACTTTAGGGAACGTTCATAAATGTCGATGTGTGTTACAATCCGCTCAATGTCCGGAAGAGGGGGTAAAAGCCAAGTTGGAATTGTATTTCATGGACAAACACGTTAGGATTAGAGTGGGTGGTAAACGCTATTCTAATTTTTTAAAACACATTGACAGTTATACACGATTCCTTACTTCAAATCATGTCATTTCCAGAAATAGTATAACACAACTAAAATAGATATTTTTAAATATTTGTATGGCAACCATCTTGGATTCACAATGTAATCCATTTAGCAAATTATATACTGTGTTGTTCTAAACGGATTATTAGAATCCCATATATATTTTGAAATAATTTTTAAACAGATGAAAGTATATCACGAAAATTGAACACCTAGAATGTGTTCGGCTCTAAATGTTAACCTATGTACAGATGGTTCATGATGGTTACAGTCAAACTACACATTATACCTCCTTTCGCTTTTCCTACAGTGATATATTTCTTTCCCAGAGCCTCCACGGGAAGAGCCAAGAACCCGTCCATAGACTTGTCTCCCACGGCGTACCCATACACGGACACCTTCGTTGACGCAACAATGAAGATATTATTTTCATTGATGTTAATGCCTGGCGTCACTGTGTAATTGCGCCTCAGCGGAATGTGGACGGCCCCCATTGATTCTATCTTGTACTGCTCGACCTGCTTGTTGGGCATCTCCACGAGGACGTCGGCGTCGTCCTCTGACGTGATCACAATCAGGTTGTCGCGCACGTCGTTGTCTTTCTCGAGGAAGGCGATCAGGAAGTTTCGTCCTCGTTGATCTGATTTCAGAGCTGATAACACTTAAATTAAACAAACCATGCAGCTTAGCACTGATAGCCTACATCTACAATGATCCCACTAAGTACTGTGGTATTTAACTCTTCTTATTGAGTACCGTAGCCGTGGTATGTGCTAACCTGTGTGTGGGGAAGTGCATAATATATGAACGATCCCTTGCTATTTATCAATTTGGGGTAGCGGGTTTCCTTTCATACTAACACTAACTTCTGTCTTGGACAATCGAGGCAGCTGGACTGCGTGATCATGACAGACGTGCTTGAACCTTAATTGGTTATAAGCACGTAAATAAGTTATAACTAACTAATACCTATTAAACAGGCACGGATGTAGACTTTCTTGACAGAATCGGATAATGCGGGTGTGCGTTTTTTTGCGCGTTAAAGTCCAAAAACTATTACCTATCGGGGTATTTTTTCAGTTCGTCGTTGAGACCACCATTTTTTCCTGCCGCCAACGATTATGACTATTAAATGGTAATAGCGATCATCTTTGAGTGTACGCTAACAAATTAATGTTTGCTGTGCTCAAGCAACAGGCAAAAATCACGATTCAATATTAAAATATTGGTTTCTTAACTCAAGCGATGTCTTTAGTACTAACTTTTCATTGCAATATGGCAAAAACATTTCTGAAATTTGATTTTAAATATTAAAATTTTGGGTTTTGTCATCGAATGGAATCTACTAACAGGTTAAAGCCTGGCTATGTTGACGTGCAGGTATTGCCAACATCATTATGAAAAAGTAACACGTACCTTGTAGCAACACCAACAGCGCTGCTGTCAGTTGTAACTGAAACATAAAATATATTATGCGCGGTTCATACACAATTGTAAAATGTCGATCCAGATACAACTGTATAATGAAATGGGGATTTATTTAAAACATTGCACAGTGTGCTAAGACCTGAGATGGACGCTCTAACCCTGAACTATTATAGTCTTTAATCTATCCTCTGACGGACAATTAAGGCTCTGGGTCGACATTGTAGATGGTCCTAGAGACTAGTCTATCCATAAACTTGTCTATCCAACTAGTAAACCACTAGACCAGATCCCGTTCTCTGAAGTTTGATAAAGATGACATTTGTTTGTTTAACGACAAGATTGGAACACATTATTAATATTAGTAATCAGCGGGTATTGGGTGCGGTTAAACAAACTTTAAATTTATTGAGTCTGGTCGAACCTTCGGTTAGGATGTACATATCATCCGCCACCGGTTCATGCATCCCAACCTCTCCACTGGGCACAGTCCGCTATACCTAGTATAAAGACAATTTCAAGGATGTGTCCAGCGCGGTTCATTAGCTGTCCAAAGCCACGGTTATAAACACTTGGTCACACAGGTGATCTGCCACATAGGCTACTTTCACCGATCTTTTATGAGCACTTTCCAGACAGGATAGCACACACCACTGGTTCTGACGGATTGGTCTTGTTTCACTGATTGGAATGGAAATAATCTGAACGTTTAATGCATCGCACATCATAAAACAAGTTTAAAACGTTAAACATTAACGGATGTACATCTTGAATGAGCGTCTTTTGAAATGTTTACAAGTCAATTAGTGTTCTTAGAATAGGAACGAAGCCAATTCTGTCACGCATTTGACATACATGTATCAACCGCAAATGTTCCTACATTGTAAATTGACGACACTTACAAATGTCACGTTTCATAATTATATGAACGTGTGTGTTGTCATTACCCCAGATGACCAGCATAGGCAGGATGAGAATCACTATTACACAATAGCTCGCGCACCAGAATAACGTATTGCGTACTGTTTCAGCATGTAAAATACATTATTTGAATGGATCGTAGGTTATGATATGAGATAACGTTTGGAAGTAAAATATCGAAAGAACAATGAATGCGAGAATTAAAGAATGTGAATTAAACACAGCAGAGCTTACCGTCAGCTGCATGGTATCTGTGACCGTCAACTCGCTAGCTTATCACACAAAGTAAGACATTCTTACATTTGATACGTCTTCATCATAGTGAATTAAACTTTTCTCATGAAACACTACACAAAGATGAATTAAACTTTTCTCGTGAAACACTACAACAAGATGAATTAAACTTTTCTCGGAAACACTACACAAAAAGACCGATTACTGTGCAATAAGCGTGTTCCATGAAGGTAGTGGCGTTATTAACATCGCTTCCAGCTATATACAAATATCAATAATATTCAGCTGATGTTCGTAATGTACATGCCCTATCGTCAGATCATATTTATTTTGTCCTCATTGTAATCCATCAAATTGGGTAATTAATTAAACTGTTGACATGGTCGTTCTTTTCAACGTATGTTCAATGTTTGCTATGGGACCGCGTACATGGTCATCCACAAGGACAATAAACCTGGATGTAATGAGTACATGTATTGAGGGAATTTAATTCTTAATTGCATCACGATATGACCGATTATTGACATAGCTGATAATTAATGATTTCTGATGCAATACGCACCGTTTGATTCGAAATATAGTCAGGCTGTGTTTATAAAGGCTGTCATCTCTGAGGCAGGATATGTTCACCTTTCGCGAACACACGATATCATTACTGCTTTTCTTGGCGTGCAGGTCATCTTGACTTTATCATAATAATAATTATAGCTTTGACCCTGTGCAAACACGCGACAGGCTATGTTATTGATTTTTCTGCTTGGATTAGTTAGAATTCACAAGAGCTTGAATTCTATATAATCCCACACTATCACACTGGTGGT
Organism: Melanodrymia aurantiaca; assembly: GCA_032355825.1. Classification (NCBI taxonomy): domain Eukaryota; kingdom Metazoa; phylum Mollusca; class Gastropoda; order Neomphalida; family Peltospiridae; genus Melanodrymia; species Melanodrymia aurantiaca. Next base: position 7,639 of record JAULBR010031649.1, read on the forward strand.
TTTCAACAATATGCTAGTCTTGGGGGCCGCGGGACAGGCCTACCACCCTACTTTTCAGTCAAAATGTTTTTTACCGTGTTTAAAATTTCAAATGCCTACCACCAACAACTTTTTGTCAAACTCTGCAGCTCCCCTCCCACCCCACCAAGTCTTAGTAGAATCTATAGATTGTTGGTTACTGGTAAATTGCAAGTGGTAGTGATTAGCTTTTACATTGGTAAACGATGCTAAAATCATTATAGTTGTTGAATAATACAGCATTAATTTTATTCTCACAACAATGTAATGATTTGCAGTATGGGAATTTCATGGTATTTGTCACGTCTGTCACGATCGTTTCTCTTTGTTAAGTAAATAAATGCAAATATTATCAGATTTCATCAATTCTTTTGTACTGCAAATTGAAATTCCTAACAGTTGATTTATCTAACAACATAGTGTTTTGCCTAAACTAACCAAAATGATGAAAAACAATCGTGACGGATGTGACAAATACCATGAAATACCCAAGTACAGAAGCAAAAACAATCGTGACGGACGTGACAAATATCATGAAATACCCCAGTACAGAAACCAGATTCAGACCAATCTGCATGGAAGACATGGGATATTACCATTATAGAAAACACAACAAACACCCATCACAGATAAAAAGAAGTCATGTTTTACCTAGCATACAATTGCCAAAGTATCTGTACTGTTTCACACTGGAAGCATACGACACATCAAAAAGGAACCTTGTTTCTGCCTACATTATGATTTCCAAAATATCTAAACTCTTTTCCATCTTGGTTGTATTTGTATGTAGGTTTTGCTGGAAAATATTCAGCATTTAATGAAAAATTATCCAATTTTTTCCTATTGTGTTTTTTCAAGGTCTGTGAATTCATGTCCCACACTGTGGGCGGTATGTCAGATTCCCCTATAGCCACTGGGTGCACAGTTTTGGTCACTACGAGCTGACCATTGTCCTGAAGAACACAGTTTTGAAGATCATCGTCGTTCTCCGGCAGACCGTATGGGAACTTGACCCGCGTGATCTGTATCAGATGTTTCACAGACCGCAGCATGTTGTTCACTTCTGGGGCATTCTTGTGCACTACAAGCTCATTCAGCTGCAAGACAAATAAGAAAAAATAAGGAAAATCAATATCTAAAATATCAATACAGTCAAACCTGCTTGTGCAGCCACCTGTATGAAGCAGCCACCTGTCTTACAGGGTCACCTTAATATTCCACCAAATAATTAATTTTAGTGCATTATGACCTGTATTAAGCAGCCACCTGTCTTAAGAGCCCACGTTTTGTTACTCCCTTAGGTGGCTGCTTAAGACAGGTTTGACTGTACATGTATACATGACATGTATGTAAAATACGAATAAATATCTTGTCTCTCACACTGTTTAACCAAGGGATATTACGTATTTAATACAAGATAATTTTCTCATGCGGACTGCAACATAACGCAGCAAGGGAACGTTTATCTTGAGATGAGAAGTAGCTGGACGTAGCGCAGCGCAAACGCGTCCACCTGAGGGTCGATCCTCCTCAGTGGACCTGGTGAGTTATTTCCCGTTCTAACCAGCGATCCACGCGTTATCGATTAAAGGCCGTGGTGTGGGCTATCCTGTCTGTGGAAAAGTGCACATAAAAGAACCATTGCTGTTTTCTGTAAGAGTAGCCCATGTGGCAGCAGCGGGTTTCCTCTGTTACCAAGTGTCGATATAACCGTACGTTTGACATCCAATAACCGCTGGTTAATAATCAATGTGTTCCAAGGGTGTCATTAAACAAATACAATTTATCTGTTTGAGATGAGATATTTATATATGAAAGTATAATATACGTGTATAGAGACAAGTGTTTTTTTCCGCAATCTGATCCCGGCGTATAATGTTACATGTATATTCAATACACTGTTTTATTACCCCAGACGGTAACCATAACCGACGAAATATTTATCATAATCATTTTGTCATTGAAAGATGTGATAACATTGTTATAACTTGTCACTTGATTGGTTGTTATGTATGGTCGTTTCTAACCGCGGAGAGAGACACTGGTGACAATAACGTCGTCGCGACTTTGGCAAAACGCAACATGACATCGTAAAATGACGTCATGCATATTGAGTAGAAACCGAGAATAGAATAGCTGTTTAGCGACACCCCAGCACGAAGATAAACATCGGCGATATTCGCTGTTAGAGTAGAAACAGCTCGATTCATGCAAGCGCTTAAACAGAGTTTTTAATATATCTCAATAAAACGTCTAAGCGAGGTCATATATGGCATATTTTACCATATAATTATTATCAAGTTGTTGTCTCTCGTGAAATCAATTCCATTTTAGTCATTCGATAAATCTCGTGGCAAATAAAACACCTTATTTCATTTAGGATTTACACTTGATAACTACATGGTCCGTTATTTAATATCCTCTATATAATGGCAGAAATTGAGATTGTCGCTATGTTCTAGACGAATGTTACAAATTAACGAGTCTTCCGTTGGACGTGTCTGTCTGTTGTCGCTAAACTCGATATGTATGAAACACACGCCGCATCTTTAATAGCGCGCCAGTTGACATTTCCATTGTAGAGTTGTCGTTTTTCTCCCCTTAATTTACCTACTCTATTCAGGCAATAACTACTCCATTCGGCAATAAAACTATCAAACCCACACAACGTGCAGGCAATTAAACTGACTGTATATCTGACGACGCGGTATAACCGTGTGCGGCATGAAACCCAATGCTGAGGTTATTAGCGACACACTAATATGACGTTTTACTAGTAGTCAATCAAATCATTCACATAAACTCCTCTTTTATTAGCAGCAAGATAGCTTTTATAAGCGCATTCACACTGTTGGGTTGCCACATAATACAGCCATTAATACACATACGAGTGGTGGACCACTGGTTGGAACGGACAAAATCACTAAGGTTGTAACGAGTCCACTTAGAAGGATCGAACCCTCAACTACACACACCTCGGCTGACGTTCTATATAACCACTGGGGTAGATCCTGCTCCACTAAACCTTTCCAAGCATAGTGAATGTGTCATTTCATCACAATTACCTTTGGTCTAGTTGTTTGCGTTGGTGGGCATGCAATAGTAGATTAAAGGCACAATGTCTGTACATGTATTACGTATAAAACATAATTAGGTCATCGTGATAGCGCAGCTAACGCTATTTGGGACATACGTCTTGCTAATTGGCCATTTCTTGATTATCTAAATTATTACTATATATCTTATAACGTATTTCTTACAATATAAAATATACATGTTTGTATATTATCAAATGTGTTTCTGCTCATCCAAATGGTTAAAATAGCTTAATGTTTACTTTTGCCTAAAATACTTTTTCTCCTAACAAATTATTGTTGGTAAAAGGCAAAGGACTACAAATAAAACGAATTAGATATACATATAATATTGTAAGCAATAAGATGTACATAAATGCTAATTTTAGTAATAAAATATTCCCCAATATCTTATAAATAGCAATAGGTGCACAAGCATACATCATAAAAGTAGGCACTGTGTCTTTAAAACAGAGCGACGGAACAAAGATTGGAATAGAGAAGTGATAGTGGAATGGAAAGGTAGGCTGCCTAATGTAGACACTTTTCGTGGTAGAAATGCAGCCAAACAACCACAATAAACCAAATGTCTTTCTATCAAGGTACGGTACTTGTAAACGAATTCTGACAAGGCCTTCCCGAGCAGTCGGCATGTCGCCCAAATACAACCATTATAAGGCAGCATGCAACTAATTTACACGCCTCTATCTCCAGACAGTGAAACGTATCGGTAACATCTGGCAACAGGTGTTCACCACGCCGTGCACGTTCAGACCAACACAGACTAACATTACAGTCGGTGTTCACCACACCGTGCACGTTCAGACCAACACAGACTAACATTACAGTCAGTATTCTACTAGGGTGGATACACATTAACATGATGGCTGGGTGTGTATTATAGTCAATATTCTACTAGGGTGGATACACATCAACATGATGGCTGGGTGTGTATTATAGTCAGTATTCTACTAGGGTGGATACACATCAACACGATTGGTTTGTATTACAGTTAATAAAATGGCTATAAAGTCCGTTTCTGATGCCAAATCCGCAGTGTGTAATGACCTATATTCAATGGCACTGAGATCAAAATGCTACCAAACTACTCGAACATTATTATTTTAATTATGCAAAATCCATATTATTAATATGATGAGCATTTGTCATTTATATGCCGCTAGCAACATGGCATAATTTAACATATTACAAATACCATATTATTAAATAGCTTACAGGCATAATAAAGAGTTTGTTTTACCGATCAATCAATCAAACTAGGTATGACATAGTTTAATATTATTATTAGTACAGTGTAGTTATTTATAGCATATTTACATTCTTATCTCCAATTAAGATTCAAGCACGTCTGTCCCGGACACACAGTTCACCTGCCTTGACTGCTAGAAGTTAAAATTAGTATAAGAGAGGAAACCCGCTACTCATATTTGATAAACAGCAAGAGATCTTTAATATGCACTTTCCCACAGACAGGACAGTATATACCACGGCGTTTGTTAAACGAGTTATTGTCACTGGTCGGTGTAAGTGATGGTGGTAGTACAACTAACTACTCATTGAGACTTGCGGAGCACTCACTATCGGTTGGAAACGGTACTATCCCATTTCAAAATCAAATTCAAAAATGTTATTTGTTGTGGGGTTGACCACCCCGTAACAATGAGTGGTGCGATACATGTATACAACAAAGGTAAGGGTATAATATATACAACAAAAACAAGTTAAAGTATACATGTAAGTACAGGCGATATTACCGATAGGTATTAAAATCCCATATGCCACGATTGAGATTCGAACCTAGTACCTACTAATGTTAAGCCCGGTGCGTTAACCACTACGCGACTGAAAACGGTATATACACATTATTATTATCGTGCAAACATGGTATATTAATCTGCAATGTGGGATGTTTTTTGATGTAATGTGCAATGGAACAGTGTGCCGGTGCCCACTGACAATAAAAATATCACCGTCTGTCTACTTACTTACTATGCAGTTTGTAACAATAGTACGTGGGATTAGTTTGAATCAATGGATTACCGTTAAGTACGATGCTGTGGGTTCATTGACGGAGTAGAACTATCAAGTTCATATACGATTCTATCGATCGCGCTCGTCTGGTGGCAGGGGAGCGAGCGACCGAGCGACGAGTCGCGGCGGGCGGACAAGTCGGTGATAACGGTCGACGTCGTCTCGCTATTGATGTCAAGAGACGGAGGCAAACGGTGAAAAAACCCGGCTTGGTATTGTGTATTGACGCCAGGACATTATTAACGATCGGTAATTAAGTAGGATACACATGGTAAGCACAATCCGTGGTATGCGCAGTCAGCCGTGTTGTAAGTAGTATTAGCTGCTGTACCCGTGATCCGTGGTATGCGCAGTCAGCCGTGTTGTAAGTAGTATTAGCTGCTGCACCCGTGCATATAAAGACAATAACTTACCGGTAACGAGGGAAAACGAATTGTATGTTTGTAGTGAAATCAATGTTTTGGACTAAGAACATTAATTTCACTAAGGACAGATAATCCGCTTTGAGTGTCCAGTAAGTTATAGTATTTATTTTGTCGTCTTGTTGTAGTGACATCTAAGTGACACACCATTAAGTTTCCACTTATATTGCGTCGACAATGGTGTGACGTCACGAGATTTAAGCAAATGCCTGCCTGCCTGCCTGCCTGCTTATATGTCTGTCTGCTGTCTGCTGTCTGTTTGTCTGTCTGTCTGTATATCTCTCACTCTGGGGGAAGTTACAGGAGAAAATAATATCGTGCATGTCCTTTCTTGTATGGGTAATAAATCACAGATATCTTTGAAACGGGACGGGATCTAGCCTAGTGGTTAGGGTGTCAGTCTGATGTGCACCAGGTCGAAGGAAATGTCGTCAATTAGACACATTGAGTTTTTTCCGTTTTGACCATTTTGTAAAGTAAATGATAGGCAGTAAACATCTGCTGACACCATGCGTCGTAATCACTGTGCATTTGACATTCAATAGGCGATGATTAATTAAACAATGTGCTCCACTTGTCTGATGTGTGTTTGCTTCTACGGATAAAGTGTCAGGAAAGGACACAGTAGCTCACGCAGCCTTGTATAACTACAAGCCGTATGACTTGGACAACAACTGACGGTACGACGCCAAACGTCCCTCGCTAACTAACTGCCGGTCTGACCGGACACGCCGCCACTAACACCAGCAGATGGGTGTTACGGTAAGCAGGTGCAAATACCGTTGTGTCACGATCAATGACCCCTAGGTCACCACCAACTGGATAAGCCCACACCCTGTGTCCCAACCAGGTCCACGCGGGCCAGCGTCAGGCAAAAACATTAGCGCTTATTGTAAGTGATAAAAGTAAACAATGCTGGCTGTCCGCTGGTTAACTAGTGGTGCAGGTATGTGGCTAACCGAGCACGGAAACGCACAGTTCCAGTACAATAGAACAGTCATTGGAATTACATGTACTCCTCTTGCATTTAATACAGGTATACTCGCCTCACTGTATCTATCATTCAGTTATTATGTGCAGAAAGTGGCAAGTGCCAAACAACACGACCATTAAACTACAATGTATATTGAGACAGTAACTATTGTTGTCGTTACTAACACTAACTACTGTCCTGGACAGGCAGTCGAGGCAGCTGGACTTAGTGACCAAGACATAATTATGTTCTTTAACCTTAATTGGATATAAGCACTTAAATAAGTTGTAGCTGTAGCTATAACGACACGCTAATACAATGGAAATGAGATGGATATATCGACAAATCCATGTCCGCATGCTTTAATAATGCAGTGATGATATCAGGTGTTCGCGAGGGACGAGAGTCGAGCGAGCGTGTAACAGTTGTCCAGCATCAGACTATTACGATGAAAAGCATCGTAGACCAAAATGTCCAACAACAGAACTTGGGTATGTTGCATCATAACTACTTTGAGTGCAACGTTAAATAGTGAGTCGGCCTCAGAATGTCTACCATACAGCCAATCACATTGTGGTTAAAGCATTAAGTTCTTCCTCAAATATGTCATGGGTAAAGTGGTTAGAGGGTGTATAGCCTTCAGAAATAAAATGTTCTATCAGAATAAGTCTTTGGATTGTTTGCCAATACCCGCGTGATTAATCAGTTTGGCAATGAATGGCCGCCAGTGTTTAAAGCAAGATTTGGATGCTGCGGTCTGCTACATCTGTCCATAGTCCGTTCACCAGTTAGAGAGAAACAGTGTAGTATGAACGACGCTAATAGTCAAACACTGTCACAATTACATGTATATGACTAGTATTTCCGGGACTGATACACTATAGTCAAACACTGTACCGGTAATTAGAATTCCGCGTCTTATTTAACACGTAGTCAATCAGAGAGGCGAATAAACACTATAATATACAAGTAGTTAGGCATTGCGGTATTAATACTATTATTCTATCGTGTTATACACATGCATGCAGTCAGAGAGGCGAATAAACACTATAATAATTATACAAGTAGTTAATACTATTATTGTATCGTGTTATACACATGCATGCAGTCAGAGAGGTGAATAAACACTATAAT
>JAULBR010031759.1:0-15310 GCA_032355825.1 Melanodrymia aurantiaca
TAATACTGATTACATCCACCCACGAATCGCTCAGAAATCTACTCATAATACTGATTACATCCACCCACGAATCGCTCAGAAATCTACTCATAATACTGATTACATCCACCCACGAATCGCTCGTGTATAATATAGTCAAATTCAACAAATAAACAATCGATATATATATTTTGCCTTATCAGCTAAGCTGCAGTCAGCAACTAGCAGAACATTAATTATACATTACATCAGGTAGAAATTATATATACCTGTATATTGTACACAATGTACACGTAATCATAATACAAAAAAAATATGCATAAAAATAGTAATAATAAAAAAAGGAAATAGAAATACATGTACATATAAGTATTAATATTTATATTACCTAAAAGTATAACATAAGGCGAAAAAAAAGTTATGTAATTAAATCGTTACGTCATTGGATTGAAACTAGATTAAATTTAGACGCAGTAAAAAGTATTCTTTGTTGATAATAGGAAATTAGTTGTCAAACAAATAATAACACATAGGAGATGCAAATTATTGTCACAACATGGACAATAATTTTCAACAAGAACAAATCGACCGGTTCATATTTAGAAATTGATCGTAAGAAATCTAGTATGTCAGCCCGACGCTCTACCAGTTTATTACGTTTAATTTACTCTCTGAAAACAGGGGAAGATTGTTTGTTTAGACACTTATAAAGTATTGTAAAATTCATTCTATGTAAGACGCGAAGAGTGGTGCGAAAAACAAAACTGAATGTGATTGCAGAAATATTTACATAATAGTGGACTAGTCTGAGAAACAGATTAGTTTCAGTGACCAGTGGGTTCTTTCTATCTGTGTAACGAGCAATCCACCCAAGATGTATTTCTCTGTGATACTCTACAATAATATAAAAGACATTGTGCACCAATATATGTGCCTTTATGAAATGAATTCACTTATACTAATAATTATTATACATGTATTACTATATTACAATATTATTATTGAAGGAAAATGTGCACAAAGTTGCATGTCAGCAACAACAATGACACACGTCACCTTTAAACAGGTTAAATTACATTCAATCAATAATTAGATGACCTAAGCATAATTATGTTAAAGTTGAGAACTAACAACGGTGAATCATAAAAACAAATTATTAAGGGAAAGCAGGAAACGTTTTACAAACTAAGGACATCACTGCTGTTTTGCACATCTGCTGTAAGATTTGTGTACACGTAAATATACTGAATAGTGAGTACATGCATGCTGTCACGGGTTTCTTTAAATATCCCTTTATCTTCGTCTCATCGATAAAAAATTATTCTTAATAATAATATTAAACTATATTTACACCCCCTAAGCTATCCCTTCTAACCTGTGGTAATATAGTGCTTCAGACTGATAAATTAGAACAGCTTCTTTCGATAATGTTAGATTGATTTGATTTTCCTACATTTGTGTTGTTGTTCACTAGATGTCAACCACATAATATATCAAGTATACGTATGTGTACCGCTGTACCGTTCACGTGTTTTCGTGTTTTGTGGAATAATATGATATGTAGATTTTTATACATCACCGCTTTGTGAATTAGGCAAATTGAGCTCACTGGTAATACTAATGGCGACTCTGTCTCAAGTGCGTGATGTCCCAGGATCAATCCTCGTCCTATAATGTGGTAAAGTGCATATAAAATATCTGTGCAACTAATCGAAAAGAGAGAATGTGTCCAAATTATCCGAATGCCTGTGACATCCAAAAGCCGACATGTCTTGATCTTTTTCTCGAATGTCGTGTGTAGAGATTTCAGGGAAACATGAAATGACTGGTGCAATGAAGCCTGAACTATTTCCCGTTGTATCTCGACAGCTTGCTAATTGCGTGACATGTCTCAACAGACAAACGAAGCAGCGTAGTTTTTTTTATTAATCTAAGAGCAGAGAAGGTTCCGCCAGATGTTATTTTTATGATAGCATGTCATCAATGGGTACTGGGGCCAGACTGAAAACTAAAAACCGAGATAGCAATCATGGATATAGCTTGCTAATTATCATAAATGTGACTGTAGAACACCATAATAATATTTTTCTTGCATTCTGAGGTATTTGTTTAAGCAAGGTATAAATAATGTCGTACATCACAGCTACACCTTCTGTCCTTTGCCAGACTGCAGAGGCTTCAGTAGGGAAGACAGAACTCTTAGAAAATAGACGACTTAATGATGTCACAGGCGACATGGCAGGCAAATGCTATAGTAAACAAATCATGATGGACTTAAGTCACTTTGCAGCAGGGTAAATGTTCAATATGAAAAGTGAATTACTTTCAAGAGCAGCGATTCTACACGTCAAAACAATTAATATATCCACAATCTATCTATAGTCGTAGGGATATTGTGACAAATTCGAGATTTCGGGTATCCATAAATTATTGTAACCAAAATAGTCACTATATCGGGAAAGATGAGAGAGCATTTCCCCATTAGTGGCATACCTCGTAAGCACAGCCATTTTGGTTTTGTAATCGATACATGTCAAAGTAGGGTACTGCATCAGTGATTTGATTGGTTGGAACATTCATTTGCGCATGTTCAAGATAGGTGTCAAATTAAAGAAGTTTCAATATATTTAATCTCAGATGATTATTTGAGTGATTTTATGTTCTAGAATCTGGTTATATGTCATAACAATTGGTTGAGAGGATATTCAATTTGAAATATGATCCGATGACACTGTATGATGATCCTGGCACATTTTGGACAATAAATCTGAGAATTGCACATTGCTATGAGCTTCTAATAATAGTATTGAAAACAGGCTCGTGATGTTGTGTATGTTATCAACGCTGACCCAAATGTTGACTGACTTGGCATTGCTTTCATTGGTTATATAAGCCGAGCAACACACCATTAGTGTGTCAAATGTACACAGTGCACTAATACCAATCACAGATTAATCTCAATGCATCGATCATAATAGTATAGTAAGTACCGATTTGCAATAGTCGTGGACATACCAAATACGGTCATGACCAACTTGAGAGTTGAGAAGAAATCTTTTTTTTCTCTAAAAACCATAATATTTATTTATTTTCATAAAATTTGAAAATGGATGCGCGAACAGGCAATGCCTATAACAACGCCTTTCCCTTACATGTGGATATGTACAATAGAAACAAGAATGATGCATGCAATACATGATAGAATAAATGAAAATCAAAACGAGCAGTTTAGTCGGTGCGTCTGTAATATACGTGGACATTACTTAAACTGAACTAAACTGCAGTCCGTGCAATATTTGACAATACAATTGTAACTGCTGTAGAACGACACTTTCAAATTAATATTTTATATGATAAGCCAATTAAAAATGGGTGTGTGAAGGAACTATTTGAAGGAGCGGTATATTCTAGAATAGCTGAGGGGGCTGTTTCTCATCTGAATGAGGCGAAAACCAAGCTATGTATGCTGCAATACTCTAACATGTCTCAACATGGTAGATATACTGCAAACATTCCTCAAAGCTGAGCGAATAAGTATGGGAAAGCATGTCTTCTTGCACCTGAATAATTGTCTACATACGTATAAATAATTTATATTCACTCTTTGCATAGTAAATATAAACGAATGTCTTAAGGTAAATCAACAGTTCGTGTAAGACTCGGATATATCTTTCATTACTTGTTCGCTCATATATTTATTTATTTATTTAATTTGTATAATTGACTAGCGATGTTGCTATGCAGACATGCACATACAAACTTATCTACTCTCAAAGATAATCATTCATGCTCATCTTGTGCTATTTTCATTCTTTCATCGCGTAAATTTAAAAATAAGGTTACATTAGGAAATGCCGCGAAGCTATTGCGCACCAAGCCAGGGTAATTAACAGCACGTTGGTTATTTGTGGTCTAAGGCTAACGATATTCGTTACGCAACGAGTATTGTTTGACGAAAACGACAGCGTTTCACAGTGAGATAATGCCTTTTTATTACTCTATGTTTAAAAAACCCGTTTTTATTGAGCTTTGAAATGTCACAATCTACGTCATTGGCTGTTATTAGTTTTCGACGCGGGTTTTCGTAATACATTGAGCTTATTGATTATGGTGTATACGTAGAATATTGCACACAAGTAGATCAGGCAAGATTAAAATAGCGTGAATCGCGAATTGACAACAGGCATTGATTAAATCTGACAGTGTGACACTGCTTCTTCAATTATAATTGTTTATCGAAGCCCATAATACGTTCACGTGTGTTCCCCTTTGACCTTGATGCGTGTGCACAGTGTAGTTATTATAGTACAGTAATTATATAAGTCCGGGCTATTCACCTACTGAACTATACTGCAGCTGATGGTGAAAGTAGGTTCAGCACAATAAGCAGATTAAGAAAAATGGATGTCATAGTTACACCATGAACTATTGATCAGTCAGTAAGTATTTGCACTGCCCATACATGTACTTGTTAGCAGTATACTCACTCACAGACTTGTAAATGTGCCGTTGTACTTAGGGCGGATTGTTCCCAGTAATGGGACGTACATGGTTTTTAAATGTTTGAATAGGTAAGACGGTGGAAGAGCGTCGATCAGAGATGCCTATGGTCGAAATATCGATCCTTCAAAGTAAACCAGACCCAAGGTTATAGCGATTTTAAAGTCTAGACTTCAAACTTGATACAGTTCATACTTCAGCCAGTTTATTAAAGTTTAGCTTGGAAAAGATTGTGGGATGTACAAACTTTATACAATAAATATATTATATTGAGTATTGTATAAAGTTTGTTTTTATTACTAGTATGTAATAAGTAGGTAAACCTTTGACTTTGTATAAAGTGCAACTTACCTGCGAGGAATTTAGTATGTATAATTCTATTGGGCGTACATAACTATAGGAATCTTAATCACATAGTTAATAAGATTTATTTCTTATCGTAAGGATTGAACATTTAGCTAATATAATAAAAGATCACGACCCGTACTTATAACACATTTTAGTGTCTAGAACAGTCTAGTTAAACGCGATGACAATGTCATACAAACAACTTGATCCACTGTCATTTTAAACATCCAATTTCATTGTTTATTCCACTATTATACATAGGTAGACAATTATGCAACTTTACATTATCTCTACTTTGTGCCATAGAAAATACAAATAAAAACATGAAGAAACTAAATGTGATGTGAGACCGCAAGACGAGCTGACATTGGCGAAGTGGTGAAATCAATTTGTGACGGTGTACTTGAGAAGTGAATGGAAGTGTTAACTCAATATTCTCAGGTCATTATACACGTACTGTATGTACTTCACGTTCCCACATCCTCCAATTCCGTCCCCAAGACGGACGAGTATCCATTACATATAGTTCCATCAAGCAGTCAAGTTGCTGGGTGCATGATTAATTCTCTTGCTTCAGCTAACATTCTAATGATCACCGGTTCGATTCCTTGCACGGACGTTACTCTAAGGACTTTTTCTCCAGAGTTAATATAGAACAAAAATTTGAATAATTTGCAACCGGACTCAGTGATGTAGTGGTTAATAAGAGACGCAATATTAGACTGAGAATATTGCTGTTAAAAAGATCACGACCCGTACCTATAACACATTTTAGTGTCTAGAAGACTAGAACAGTCTAGAGTCAAAAGCGATGACAATGTCATACAAACAAATTGGTCCACTGTCATTTGAAACATCCAATTTCATTCTTTATTCCACTATACACAGGTAAAAAATTATAGCTAATAGTATATTGCAAGAGTTCTACAATACTGTTAACATACCTACAGGCTACAGCAGACATGTAGTGTATACTATTATTACACGTGCGGATAAAGTAAATCTCTACGCTTTGATTCCCTTTACACCCCTGCCGTTGTAAAGAGCAAACTGTTAGTAATATCCAAACGACCTTGCATTGATGTACATGTACATCAATTTTTTTCAAGCTAGATTTGTCTTGTACTTGAAAATGCTGTTATAATGAAATCAGTTATAAAGAGTTGACTGTATTAAAGTCAAAGAAATGCCTATCTGATATTTTTAACCGTTATATAAACGTGCCTGTTACCTATCCAACGACACTTCGTTACCACTTACCAGCACTTTGGGGCATCCCTACATTAGCGATTAGGGCGTCGTTAGACCTTAAACTAAACTTATAGTTGATTGTATAATATATTTTTTATTAGATTGGACAATAAAAATAGGCCTATATATTATATAGAGTTGTTAATCGTAAACGTATCGGCCTATTCTCTATTGAGAAAGACACTGGAACGTATTTGGCGGGAAAATACTAAAACTAATAGTTTGCGTAACTGGTATTTATACATGTACATGCTATTACATGCGCGAGTTTTAATATTACTGGAGTAGTGGAAATGTTTCAACGGCTGCCTTCTTTGGTCACTCAATTTAACTTTCAGGTACTGAAATATCCTACAATGGGCAATAGTCTTCAATGAGAACTTTTGATGCATATAACCTCGCTGAGCGTTCGGCCCGTTTGTCTTTATTCGATGCATACATGTCTCCATTAAAGACAGGACACTGCCTTTCAATAATTTAACATGTTTTACTAATGCAAAACACAATTACCACTACAGCCTTTATAAACTCAATATGTACCGAGTATCTTGTCGCCATTTTGCAAACCAATTTACTACAAAGGACGTATTATAGTAAATAAAAACTCCACAATTGATTAATTCTGAACGGCCTCTGTCTCCGAGCGACAAGTCGGTACCCCTCCTCCCTGGGAGGGGCTCAACCATCGCCATCAACAACTACAGCAGCCAACCAACAACCCAAGCTTTAACGTAACCGGCATCAGACGAGTATACAGTCTGGTGTGTAAGTGTTATGCAAGCTTTAAACGCTCGCTCGTTATCAACATCAACCAAACCTCAAACAACCCCACTCTACGTAGTTCTCAACAACCACAAACACATAGAGCTTCCCCTCCCCCACCACCACTTTCAAACAACACCCCGGTCCCCCTCCCAACCACTCCTTCCAATGGAGTACGAAAGTATGTCAATCGGACTTTACTCATTCAGACCTGCCTTCCAAATTATCATCACAGGTAAATAGTTCGAACAACAATTATTATTTATTTTGCTCACCGTCCAAATTTAAATTATTTCAAACCTTTTAAGCCGCATTACTAAGAATAATAGTCCAAACCATATTTTATTGTATGGCTAAGCTTTGTAGGCAAAATTTCGTTAATAGATGAGGCTATTTGTTTCATTCCGTAAAGTTTTATCTTATCGCTTAAACTATTTTGTTACGATAGTACAGGACAAAGTCTTACATTCAATAACCGATGATTATAATAAATGGGATCAAGTGGTATCGTTATATATATATAAACCTACCTTTTCTTCATCTTTTACTCGATTACTTTAAGTAAAAGTTCTCTAATAAAAAGTAGGTGCTTTACTGGAGATTTGTATTTGGTTTATAGTTGGTGATTTCAACGGTGAAGTGGTATATAAAACAACCGATAAGTGGTATGATGCAGTTGAAAATGATGGCGTTAACGCGTAGGCTATGTCACCAATGTACACGATATGAGTGATGATGTGAGTTGATGATCTTTCCCATAGCAACTAAACCTCAAACATCTTTATAATTGTTTCTTTAGAACGGCCTTATGTGTGCTGATAATGGAATAAAGTAAACGTTCATCTTTCGCGAACACCTGGTTACAACATTGCCTTGGCATCGATTCGTGCGCACATGCAACCTCTACTTTGTCGTAATATCCCTTCGACACTACCTTGAGCAGAGATACGCATTTGGCCATATCAATGTTTTGTTGTTTAGATTTGATGGTAAATATGATTTGAAACATTATTTTGTCAAATTTTGATTATGTATTACTGAAATAAATTACTTCCATACTTTCATAAAGCGCAAATCGCGGACCAGACCATCTGTTTGAATCCACTAATTGGAAGATCTGTCTGCTATTTACTTATCCATGGAAACGAATGACATAATTCAGCCGTTTTATGGAAGTAGTTTGCTATTTGCTTTCCTGGAAACAGGTCCACTGAGAATCGCTTGCATTACGCTGGAGTATTGGTATACGGTTTTTTTCTCTCCGGCGGGAATTAAGCCTATATTACGAAGAGAAGTAAATGACAGTGCTTTCAATAATCCTTATCTGAAGAGATCTGCGAACTGCTTCAACTGTCGCACAGTTGTTTTTACCGTCTAGATAAACACATCTCGCTATTCCTGGTCGCGTTGCACTGGTTATGCTCATACCATTGCGAACGTGAGTGCAGGGTGATCGCGGAAAACAATTCTCCAGTATTAACATTTTTACATTTCTGGTCCATTGCTGCGTCACTAATATGACGTGCTTATTGTAATCACTATTCGGACATACGTTCCTTTTTCATATGCAAATGTGCAGATCTTTGATAATAGCATTACTACTCTTCTCTTTGAAACCAGTGATGAGTCGATGATTGATGGACATGACTGCAAAAAGAACAACCTAATCACAGAATTTAATTGCGCGCTGGTATATTGGTGGTTAGACGTCACACGACTCAATATGTAAAGTGTCGCTGATAGACTTTGCTACAGAGGAAAACGAATCGTTGACGCAGACGATGGTCTGCATGCTGTAAGGTAAAAAGTGGATTTGCATATGAGGTAGCGACATTGGCTTTCTCTGTGTTTAATGATACTTGAACACATTTGGAATTTTAAAGATAATATCTGAACACTGTTGAGTTGTAAAGATGAGTACCAAATCAGCAACAACGGACGAGTTTCTGCTCTTTGATTCCATCACGAAAGGGAAAGTTAAGGTGGCCAAATTCATCCTTCAAGCCGCGAAAGGAAACCTTCTGAACATCATGGATGCAGAAGGACGAACGCCGCTTATCCTGTGCTGTCAAATTAAAGTAAGTCTTAAAACAATAATGTTTAACGATTTCCTTTCATGTTCTAAAACGGTGGCTATATAAACGTTTAATACACGTTTTAATATTTTCGTTAGATAAACGATTTTGAGATACTTTTAACGCATTTAAACAGCCATCAGCTTCATCATCAGTTTAGAAAAGATTATGCAATAGTACAATATATGTAGAATACAGTTCGGTTAAATTCTACAATAAGAAAAGTTTGCATGACTTCCGGTGAGGTATATAATCAATGTTTATTTGCAAGTATCTTTGTCCATAATGGCATAGACACCAAATGTACAAGTTACAATAATAAATTGATTGATTGACACATAATTGATTAATTATGAAAATAAAAAGGATTTGGCATTTGTTCAGTTTATTATAGTTAAATACAATACTGCGGCATTATTTCAGTGGTTAATTTATATTTTGATTTTAATATAATTATATACAGTACATTGTAATTGATGAGATTAGAAAGTAAGTCATCATAAAACTAAAGAGACCATAAGCATACAGTATTTCCCTGGTGTTCACAAAATAATTTGATCAGGTTATCACCGCAAAATAAATTCACATGATAAAATTTATCAAAGTTATTATTAAATTTGTTGAAACAAATAAATTACGATACAAATCATCTTGTGATAGGAATAGACAACAACAAAGAAAACAATATTGTCATACCCAAGATGCTTTTGTCTGGGTTGGGAGCCACAAAACGCCATTTGTTTGTATCTTCACGTTTTATTATACAGTAAATTAGATTGATATTGTAAGCAATAAGATGTAAGTGAATATTAAATTTAATGATAAGAAATGCTCTGTTAGCCATAAACATAATACAAAGAGCATCCGTCTTCAAACTTGTAAGTGTGCTTTTAATGATCAACTTTTAAGTGACAATCAATAGCTGACTTCGACACGAATTTAGACTAATAACTGTAATATGAGTTACCCTTTGTGTGGAAACGTGCATCTTTTAAAAGCATTCTTTGTTGCTAATATCCACCACTCTTAGCAGCAAAGAATATTTAATATGCACGTTCCTACACAAAGGATAATTCATGATGTACAGTTGATGGTCTAAAGTCATGGCAAAATGGTTGGAATCGGAACACCCCAACGAATGTGGCAGGTCTGTAGGATTGAGCCGGGTTATCCGACCCACCTAATCAATAAGCTATTTGCAGTTCACAAACAATCACTGCAATGTCAAATGTTTATAATTAGGAAATCTCAGTAATCGCAATGACATGATTATGTGTATAATGTGACTTTATCGAATATTGGTTTATAACACCGTGTTTTCGATCTCATTAATTAGTACGTTTTACGAGTTATTGCAAAATATCCCAGTATGTTGACTGCAATATTTTAGTCAATAACGTATGCCATATTAGCGATCAAATGAACTAAAGCTCTACTATTCCAATAATCTAAGTCTTTCAATTCCGTATTCTGATGTGATAACTCCACGTGATGAACGCATATTGACCAGATGCAACCTTGAATAGAGAAAAACAACATAACAAAATCTAGAAATAGATTGAACAAGCGAATATACAGCGTGTGTTGTCACAGGATCCAACTTGACAAAGTAAGCAAGAGCAAGTTTGTCGTCCTCTACAAACATCAAATCAAATACGCAAAAATCATTCATGTGTTCTTCGCACATTTCGCTTCAATCTAAACCTTCGTAACAATCCATACAACGAAGGGTATGTTGCAGGATCCAGTAAATGCACAACAAAATCTTTGTCTCAAAGACTAACCACCATCCTGGCTACAATCAAGAGTGGACTTTCTGTGTATTGCCAGAAAGTCTTTTGAGACAAACGGGATTAATCACATGTGGACTGTCAAGAACTCGAAAGATTTACTTGAAATTCTTCTGTCTCAGTCCAGATCTAAGTTCACCAGTGTTAAGACGTTTAATGTTTCAACGTTATACAATACTATTTCCTATGTCAAACTTTGGGAAAACTTCATTCCTTAATCAAAGGGTATTTCTAACTAACGAAGGTTAACGAAGATAGCAATAATAATCTTTATTTGCAGTAAGCCAGTTGGCCCTTGAGCATAAATATAATACATTCAATTTTCACAATAAACTATTTTCACTTTTCCCCTGTAACTTTTTTTCCTATAGATCTCCACATACAATTTAGCATACATACATAACATACAGATACAAATTACACAAGATATAATTATATAACCATCTTTGTGCGTGCGTGTTTGAGTTAGTCCGTATGTATGTGTGCGTGTGTGTGTGTGTGTGTGTGTGTGTGTGTGTGTGTGCGTGCGTGCGTGCGTGCGTGTGTTGTTTTGTAAATTGTTTTAATGTCCAAAACATTATAATTAATGTTCATAATTATTATATTTAATGTTCCCAATTGAATTGCAATATGAACAACGTTGTAAGATGATGAATCTGGTCCCCCTCCCATCCCCCACCCATCCCTAATATCATGCATGTCCCAGGCGACATTAATGTATATATAATCATCTTGCTGGCTTGTTAAAGGGTCAGTTTGGTAGTGTAGCAAACGACTTGTAACTTAAGAACATCATTGCCTCTGTCATAGTTTATTTTTCACATGCTATAAATACGATTCTGCTCTTATAACATATAATTCGTCTGATTTCCGTGTACCACTGATTATCAACACTGGCAGTTCGTTGACGTAATACGTTTAGCAGTGGTACTATTTTACGTAAAACAATATCTCCTCTCTAACAATTCTTAAATCAATTAAAGTGAATAGTTGAAATATAACTGAGGACATTCACCTCTCAGTTTTATTTACAAATTAAATTTTTATAATTCGCGAGCTATAGTTTGAAGAACGCGATATGACATGGTGAAAAAGGGCCAATGCTGGAACATATAATTATAAAAAGTCAAAATTGTGCACACAAAAAAACAGTCACAGGAAAAACCGGTCATTTAGCAGGTTTAGATGAGGGTTTGGTTAACGGTTGGTGACATTTTTCTTTCACTTTTCCCCTGTAACTTTTTTCCTATAGATTCGCTCTGATGTGCTTGCTCCGGACACAGACAGTCTCCACATCTGTGCTGAGGTATGAATTACCTTCATTTAATGTCTCTTGCTGTATCCGAGACACCCTAATAGTAACATAAAATAAACAAATAAACAGTTCTCCTCTTTAAATTATAATAATAATAATAGTAGTAGTAATAGTAGAAGTAGTAGTAGTAGTAATAATAATAATAATAATAATAATAATAGTAATACATGTGTAGTAATAATAATAATAATAATAATAATAATAATACATGTAATAATAATAATAATAATAATAACAACAAAACTTTATTTAATTATGGTTACTAGTTTAGCGTCATACGTCCCATTTAGATTGTTAAACATCAATATGATCAAAATGATTAATTGTTTGCATAAACTAAATATTTAGTCCATCCTATTATAGTAAGGTTATATATGTATTTTGAATGGACGAAATGTAGAGTGTTTCCCAATAATTAATATTATACAGTAGATCATATTAATATGTGTAAACATATAGGGTGGTGTAATTGCGGTGCCTGTGATACTTGATCCTGAACAACATCTTATCCTATACCAATAACATCACAAACTAACCAATCGTGATTACTATTTTGTTTGCATTGTATTAAAGTGATGCTTTACGTTATTATTATAATTACCATCTTCATATTCTTAGTGTTCCAATTGCCTTGAGATTCTTGGTATATAATTGACATATAGGGCCTACACTAGTCTGTCGGATCCAGGCAGCGACTGATCCTCATAACTTGACTGTGAGGCCCACATCATCTACCAACATCATCTACCCACGTCTAGTTTCTCCAGATCGTATCAGATTAAATATATTATCTGAATAAGGTATTCAGGGGGTCTGCTCATGTCCGTTGTAGTTAGCTCAGCTAGACCCTTTTGGATGTTTCCAATTCCAAAGAGTCATCCACGACTGGTACATCAAAGACTGTGATATAAGTGCGTTTCTGTCCGCCGGAAAGTAAAGTCGATAAAAAAGATTGCTTGCTGCTTATACAAAGCCTAGATGTGACGGTTTCTTGTATCGATGGTTTTGAATTAAGCAATATGCTGCACTAATGTTATTAAACAAAGCCACTTTATATGTTGTTTGTTTACGTACAGGTGCACACACCGAGGTCCGTGACGTAGTCGCCTGACCGCTATATATAATTACTATCAATTTGTTCAAAATGGATCTTATATTTTTAGATAGCTTCGTGAATTGTGAATCTAATGTACGCCATAATAATATACATTAATGCTCGCCGCAGCTATTAACATGTAATATATTGGTTTTTAAATGACGTCGTTAGTATCAGTGCATGGCTTTCAAGTCGATACGAGTTATTGTCAAACTGTCTATAGTACGCCAATACAACCTGTATACACGTATTAATTATCTATCGTACAGTATTAACGGCATAATGCTTCGTTTTAAGACGCATGTCACCGTGCTTGCACATATAATGCTAATTGTAATAATTATGTTTCTAGCCAATGGAGCATTTCTTTTTTTTTGTTAAAATTAACATTTAGTTATATCTTATTGCTATCCAATGTTTCTGGTCGTCCAAACAATGTGTACTTTTTCTAAACATAATTTCTGTTATGGGGGTGGGGGATCATTGCAATAATGTATTACCGGCAATGGCGCATTTGTCACGGACCTGTTGACGTCTTCTGAATAAAGCTTGTGACTTTTATTTTCGGCGCAATGTTCCTGTCGTGCACCCTCAATATTGAAGACGTCGTGCCTGCCAAGTAGTACTAATTGTCATTACTGAGTGAAGTAAAGACGTTCGTGGATACTGTTGGAAAACCGTATTTGCGTAGGTGATGTAGATTGTTACGTGTATTACGTGTCATGTGTCTGCTATATAATGTTCTCCTTATATTCATATGGATGTGTGAATGGTGTGCTTATGTAGATCTATTTAATTTTGAGATGGAAATGGTTATTACTTTAGTGATGGCAATGTGAGAATGACACCATGTCTCTGTATCCCATCATATTTAAAAGGTTCTTGTTGTAATGGGGCGTATATTTATCTATTAACGTCTATCTTCACAGTGCCAATGACTCATGATGAGATACCAATCATTGACATAATCTATCAGAGTGGTTCAGATGAAGAGGTTATCACTTTTCGTTAGCACGTAGATTGAATGAGGAAATCAATCCGAGTGTTGGCTTTACATATTACATATGGTAATTAAGACACGTATATCATTTTCGTCAATCTTATTAAAATTAGATTCTAAATCCACTATCCACTCTAAATAATACATTTTCAGTCGTTGAGTATCAGTCAGACTTTATTTAAAGAGCCTAAGTAATAATAATCGCTGAACATTGATCGGTACATTAAGGAGACCTAGGTCTTAGCCGATTTTGTTTCCATATGATAACCCCGTACGATTTGTAATCCGGCTGAGCTATTCCGAATACGTTAATATTTGATTGATTGAATGAAAGGTTATCTGAACATGACTTGCAATGAGATATTCTTAAATCCTTGTATTATCTTAGATTTAAAAAAAAAAAATTATGGTATTGTAATTTACTTTTAGCCAAATGTTGTCATACGTGTCAATTTTTCTCTAACGCATTTCGTATACTTTGTTATAACCAAATCAAATTGTGTCTCTCGTATCTTAGGGTACTCACTGTTTCCAATACTCATATGAATATATTCTAGTGAATCAGGCATTGATGACAGTATTATAGAAATGCAGTAAAAATTTGATCTGCCAACACTTTTAACGCCACCTTTTTATTCCACAAAATAACCCACACAGAGCATACAGCGTAAGTGGCATTTACAGACGATTTATCTTAAAACCAGATATTAAACATTGTAACTAAACATCGAGTTGTAAGATAACTCGTCTTTAGTGGAAACAGGTGTAGTATTGTACTTTATTACTTTGCCTCAAAAACCTGTGTTTGTATTTTTACTAAAGTGCAAATTGTTCTGATAATACCGCCAGTAAGAACTGATTTACACACTTCTACTGAACTCGACATGCGCCAGGTGCAGAGTTGCTGGAACAGATGCAGTGACGACTACAGCCAGTAGCCAATCGGTAGCTCCGTCGTTCCGCTGAATATACACAATGTAGGTTATGTCCTGTCAAGCCATCTCCCACATTGTGAGAGATACTGTTATCTCTCATTGGTTCACTAACCGCAGTGTGAGAAAGTCGAACCTGCCATAACTTCCAACATTTGTTAATATATAAATCACATAATTATAATTTTCAAGTCTAGTTGCTACGGAAATACTGCTTCTCCATGTCCCAAAACTTTGAGGCCATTTTTCTCCAATTTCTCAA
>JAULBR010031869.1:0-26709 GCA_032355825.1 Melanodrymia aurantiaca
TATGACATGACACTACGATTACGTAAATAACAATATTTGAGGACAATAAAGCGGTCACAGCGGTCAATTTAAGTATCATGGCCGCAAAACGTTGTAGCTATAACTTGTATCGATACACACGACTGTGGCAGTGCAATCGCTAGAACGACTTTACGCTATCATAGCGCTGCGGAACGTTCATTAAACCGGCCTGTGATGTATATCAAGTGACTGATGTAAAGCACATATAACAGGCAATGATTCGCAAATTGTGCTGTGGTGTGAGAGAATGCTGTTAACAATAAATATCTAAATTTTATTGTCAGTTATTAACTATTGTGTTGGATTCACAGTGTATGCATAACACAGTCATGTGACTGCATTGTTCTCTCTCAACCATGAAATAGTGATGTTAATAATCAGTGAACTATGTATACTGGCATACATTGCTTAGTTAGTCATCAATGCAACATGTTTTAATGCACATAGATCATGATAAATATATGCCACTTGGGTTCAATGTATTGAGCATAAACATTTAAACATCATACTATAAAAATGTCTTTTTAATTGGTTCACTTACAATCAGTTGAAATTTAACTGAACAATAAGTGGCAACCTTTGAAAAAGGATTGTTTTTATTTGTTGAGTCAGTACTTTCATTGTGCTTTCAATATATAATGATATATCTTTTAATTTACTAAGGCAAAACATAAATACAGATACAATTGTACATGTACATGTGTAGTATTCATAAACTTGTATGTTTCTGACATCGACAGCTATCATCTAAATTGCAATCCATATGATACATGTATATACTGCAAAGCAATACCAACTTGAAGAAAGCAGTTAGTTTGCAAAACATATTTCTAAAAGAAACTTCCTCTGCATATGACATTGTGATTCACACTGCCCAGGAACAAAGCAACACACGGTAATCTCTTTACCATGTTCCAGTCTTTATCAGGAATGGTGAGTGATCGCTCACCCTCGCCTCCACACATGCCTGTAGTGTTTTAGGCGAGCAACACCTTACCGTACCTAAAAAAAACAAAATTGTTTCAAGATTATGGAATTACTACAACTATTTTTTTTTTTCTTAAGAGAAAAGATTTACAAATACATTTTAAAGACATTCAATTTTTGGCATATTAATTATTAAAAAAATTTGCTGAGAAGAGTGATTACTGGCATGACACTATTTTAAGCGAGTGATCTTCGGGTCACCTTAACTTTGCTCAAGGCAAACACTGATGTTTTAGTATTAAACATGCATGTTGATGTCACATGTTTAATTAAGACTGTCTAAAGAGTCATTATTTACGGATGTACATATATCCTATAACCTTAATTCATCTGACAAATCCACTCCCAACCATTGAATTGCACCAGATGTTGCTCCATTTCGTCTGGCTAATTAATTATTTAATTCTAATCCACTTTTTTGTTGCCGTTTCACAGCTATATAGATACATGATCATGTATGTACATGTATGTGCTGACGTCAGCAGATTACTGTTACATGCATCACTCATGAAGACGAGTCTTTTTTTTATGTAATGCATTTACACACATAAAAACATGTAACTGAGACATTGACAATGTACAGTGTATAACGAACTTATAATGTGTATACACATGTTCATGCATACCCTTACAGTGGTGAGTGATGTAGCTGTGTATACACGAATACAGCAAAGTTCTGATTAATCTAAAACAAATTAAAATTAAAGTAATGTTTCTAGAAAATAATTTTTAGCAGCAATCAAGTTCTGTATGAGTATTGGATCCAAAAGAAAATCAGCATGTAAAAAATAGACGTTATTTTGTTTTTTTATATGAAGCATATCGGCAATAGTTTACATCTACATGTACATTTAGAAATGGAAATTTATGACAATCTGATTACTTTCACTTAAGTTACAAGATATTGTGAACACATTACAAAAGGTCTGACAATACCTCGCGCACCACGTATTCGCAATAATGTTCTGCTTCACTTGTTTTATTGTTCTTTTCAAATGTTTTCATCACTCGGCCTTTTTACTAGCCAACAGAGTAGGGTAAAGCAGGAAATTGGCTCTTTTATTAGGAAATACACAACCATGTAGAATGTACATTATGTACATCTATGATAAGATCTCAATCTAGATAGCAATTGAAGTGCTTAATTTTCAAATTCCATAGCAAATAGTTTTTGTTACTCCGTATGCAGAACAATGTGCATTGTGTTAAATTACGCATTTGGAAATATATAATACATGTATGTACCGGTAATCACTGTGTTGATGGTCTTACTAAAATGGCAGGCGCAAGACTGACATCATGTTTTACAGACTTCTGTAACAAAGCAAAGGTAAATATATACTCATCTTTATCTTTACAAGCGAGACGTAGCCATGGATGTGGTTTACTTAATAGATTATGGATAATAACACTGTTTCATTGTTAACAATTTAACACCAAAAATTTTGATTTTGGGACTTACATGTAACTTTGTCTCATCCCAAAATTGATAATTTGTGTTAAATCTTTATAGTAAACGATGAAACAGTGTTATCAACTGCAAAGTTGCTCTTGAGGGTCATTCTATGACCCAATTGCAATAAAAACAGCAAAATATTCCTCTCATGTATATGAGATTACATCACTATGCAGATGAACTTGTTTAAACATGCTATATAATGTTATACAACAAGCCTGGTAAATATTTGGTTTGACCAGCAAGTATATTCCACATATTTAGTTCGTAGACTATATGACGATGTTCTTTAGTTTGGTGTCAGTGATAAGGTTTGCAGGTGGGGTGTGTTATTAGATAACCGTCTGATGAGAATCCATCATAACGTCATGTAGTTCTTCTCACAGTTGTACTACATACCTGTATGGTCCTGGGAACAAACAGGTGAGTATCTAATCGATTCATTCAGTGCTGTCACTTGTCGTCACTTACCACTTGCTCTGGACTGTTTCATGCAAGTAACTTTCGCATAAATTACAATTGGTTGCATTTCTTGTTTGACCAAACAAATATATAATTCAGGAGAAAAAGATTAGTGTCGGCAAGTTAAAATTAATCTGGGGGAAACAAACATGCATTAAAGACCATCACTCAACATTTCTGTAAGAAAAGCGTGATCTATTACTGGTACATCAAAGGTTGAGGTACGTACTAACCTGCCCAATGGAAAGTACATCTAAAAGATATATTGGTGCTAATTAAATAGAGTAGCATATGGAATCAGTGGACTTCTCCTGAGACCATGTGTTGAAATCACTGTGTTTGACATACAATAGTCAATTACACATGGTGTTCATAAAAGATGATATATCTTGCTCCAACAGTGGCACCTGTCATGAGCGCAGTCATATTGCTTATCTGCTGTCTTCATCGAAATGATGACAAAACTTTGAAACAGGTCAAAGTAAGGTTTTACATCAGTCATTATGATGATCTGTCATCTGTGAGACAAATTCATAGAATTGACATTAATGTGGTATTGAACTTTGAATGAAGTTGTCATCGACATTCACACCTTTTTTCCCCCCACTCATGATTCACTTGCCTTATGTCGTTTAAATTACTGCAAGACACTTGACATAGCCCTGCGGAGGGAGTTCTCATTGCCCTCTCAAGTACTCCTGCGTGCGCTGACATCATTTTGAGATAACAATCTGGCCACTCACTCACTACAGACTACAGTACAGTACAATCAAGCTAGTTGGTATTTACCTCGGCCCAGTGTTTGAGCTCGGATTAGTCTTACCTGTTGGGCTAACCCATTACTTACCTGTATATACAATCTCTTTGATCACACATGCTATCACCTGAACGGCTCGGTGGTGATATACTGGAACGGGAATTTTCTCATTTGCTAGATGTTTTGTGACAGAAAATAGTATTACAATTTATTTACAAACTGGAATGCTACGGGAATGGATTGTTTAACATGTTCAATGTGCAGGTAAGTCTGTTCTATGCTTTCCAGGTAGATTATGAATTCAATTGGCATGTCGTACAGTCATTTGATGGATTATTTGTAAGTCTTTCTTGTTAGCCGTTAGCCAAGTTTTTATTAACTAATAATAATGAGTAATGATATTGCGAAATGAAATAAGCAGAGCTCATTAACAGGTAATTGCCTGAAAGTGAAGTTAATATTTTTATCTGTAATCATAATGAGGAATTGAAAAAGCCAGTGTGATATATTCTCTCCAGAAAATATTATGTAATAATGGTTGATATTGATGGAATATTTTTAAGGAAGAGTCAAGACTAACTGTTTTCACTGATGGGGCAGAATATAATTATGCTCAACGTGTGTTAATAACTGAACATAATACACAATCATTAGGATAACTATAATCTTGTGATAGATAAATTTAATAAACAATACATGTATGTATTATACATTTACTTGGTAAAAAAAAGTATTCAACAGCACAATAACCAATGTTAGTTAGTGTCCAGGAATGTGACTCAATGCCGTCATTGGCCCTTTTGATGGCACAATTAGACGAGGTATGATGAAGTTTGCCCCGCTGTTTAGCTCGTCCTTTGATGTCCAGTTCCTGAACAAACTGTTAGTCTCTTGCTTTGGCTTACAATCTCTGGGATTATTTACTGGCACAGTGTGTGGCCAGGTTTGGATCTCCATTGTTAGCATAAAGATTATGTACGGGTTAACACTTAAATGTAACACGATTTCATCAAAATTAAATCTCTGGCATTTGTTTTTGCTGCAGTACATACATGTAAACTACGTTTGCTCAAATTGGCTTCTTTTTGTGTGAAAGGTTACATTATAAAAAAATATAATAATGAAGTATGCAATTAAAAAACTCTTTTAATGAATATATGGCAAAACTTTAGAAATACTGCATCTCCAGACAATAGTGTGACATTATTTTTTGTTTGAACTAATTAGCTACAGGTTTTGGTGATGTTTTCGTACAACGTGCAAAATGCAATTTTACACAATATAATGACATTTTGACATTTTTGTTGATGTTTATAATCATATAATTATGTAGATAAACAAGGACAGTGTTTCGTCTTCTGTCTATACACTAATACGTTTGTATATAACCGCTCCACACCATAGTGACGTGATGGTGCTTTTCGCACCGAAATGGTGAGTGGTTCTCTTTAAAGAGTATCACCCACCATGTTTGGTGCCAAATATTTCCACTCTGCTGCATCTCCAGACAGTCGCGTGACCTTAGAAAATGTATTAACTATCCAGGTGCATGTTTTGGCGATCAATTCGTACATCGTAGACCAAGCAAGTTTACATAATTTATTAATATAATGACATTTTGACATTTTTGTTGTTTATTTGTAGTCGTATAATAAATATAAGCAATTATGTAGATAAACAAGAACAGTATTTTTACTTCTGTTTATATGCAAATTGATTCCTTGTGGCTGGTTTCATGTATTCCTCACATGATCCCGATTTACGGTAAACTACCATAGTTAATACAGGGTAGCTCGTTTTATATCCTCTATGTATTCAACAGTGCTCGCGATGACTGACCTCCAGAAGAGAGAGGTGACATTCCAGCAGCAGTTTGCTGTACATGTCCTATAGGTTCTGTAGGTCTGTGCACCAGCCACATTTGAGAAATTCTCAGACTAATTGAAAAATCCATCACTTATTAGCATAACAAGGAAACTAATTTCCTGTTTTCATCTTGGCACAAGAGCAAGATAAATATTTCACCAGAAGTAAAACTTCATCAGTTATGTGTACCAGTAACTCATTTACATATAAAGTTTGTTGTCACTCACTTGGTCCTAGGTTCCCAGGATGCTTTTAGATGTTTGTGAGATGTCTACATGTGTTCAAACATGTGCACTGCATTAACAAGCTATTAAATTACAGACATATAATTAAAAAACATGTTTGTGACTGCCACATTTACAGCTAGGTGTGAAGTCCACTATGATGAATAGATTCCATGCACTCTTGACATCACATCTGGAGTGCAGTTCTAAGAGATGTTGGCCTACATCTACCATTGGACACGGTAATGCGACAGCGAATAGTCGATTTTCAGAACAGGTGATTTTCAGTTCTGGAATTGAGTTACAATAAGTTCATTGTATTTTGGTGCGAATAAAATTGAAATTGTGGGAATTTCAAATACGTTGTATGTCAATTAATGGATTGAATTTTGTGATTAAATTACCATGTTTTAGTTTTAATGGACAGCATTCCGGGATTAAATTACAATGTTTTAATAGCTGACACGAAGAAATCATTTTTTTAAAGTTTGTATTAT
The DNA here is from genome assembly GCA_032355825.1 of Melanodrymia aurantiaca. Taxonomy (NCBI): domain Eukaryota; kingdom Metazoa; phylum Mollusca; class Gastropoda; order Neomphalida; family Peltospiridae; genus Melanodrymia; species Melanodrymia aurantiaca. Next base: position 6,271 of record JAULBR010031869.1, read on the forward strand.
ATAAATTGAATGTCTCAGTTCATTAATTAATATGTGAAAATAGACAAAGGAAATAAGTAAAGAAAATAGGCTACTGGTATAATCTGGTACAATTAAGATAATATTGACAATACATGTATAATGGAATATTGTAGTTTAAACTACTGTACTTGTTAAAGTGTATAGTAATATTTCATGAGTATGAAGAAAACACAATTCACAAATAACAATGATCAGAAGGTATGACAATTGTAAAGAAATCTAAGCAACAAAACATTATCATGGCCAAATGCATATCTCTCTCCACAAGGCTGAGTTGAAGGGAACTTATATGTCGAGATGAATATATGTACTCATGAATCGCAACTAAAGCGGTGATGATACCAGGTGTTCACAAAAGGTGAGCATATCATGCCTCAATGGTGGCAACCACCATAAGCATAGCCAAAGTCTACTATTTTTATCGAAACAATAAAAATCTTAAATGGGTAAAACTAAGATATTGCATCGAACATCATCTGCGTCATTAATGAGTCGTATTGTGAAATAGCTATGTAGATAAACAAGGGCAGTGTTTTCTCTTCTTTGAACATAAAGCTTATTTGCTTATAATTTGCTTTACTCCATCATTAATGAGCTCTAATGTTGTCATTAAACAATCTAACTTTACCTTTTATGTTTGCATTTTATTTTATGCCTATTATTGGCAGTCATCACTATTAAAGAGTTTTTCTCCCATTACATTACATTACATAAAGCAAAACATAACACAAATTTGAATAATTGATCAAACTGATTTTCGGATCGAAATTTTGTTCTTGTCAAAAGCTGGCGGGCTGAGTGGGGTGTACTAATTTATGCATGAAGTGACAAGAAAGTAAAATAAAAATTCTTGGCCTAATATAATATAGGTTTAACTAATTGCATTAGTTTACTGCAACTAAGTGTCGACGGTCTTTATGAGCATACATTTACAATATTGGCTACTCATTGTTGTGGAAAGTGGCATTGAGATCGGCTTTGTCCACACCTTGTTTAGTTTGCTGTTGGCTGCAATATACCTGGCAGAATAATCAATAACACCTGGCAATTACTGTCCAATAATACAGCATCGTGCAAATTGTTCAGCCGCGATACCGATCAATATTTCATCTTGCCTAGCTGTAGCAGTTTTATAATTATACATATGATATATTGAAGTTAGTCTGCGTCTGTCTACATGTCTACCTGGTTGTATGGCCTCCAGGGGATTTTCTGATGGACTTTGTGATTCTCTCCGAGGATGAGTTTGCGTGGGCTGCAGTGGGTACGCTTTAGGGTAGATACCAACGACAGATGATTGTCTCTTTCGCAGGTTGTGTTAGAGATTTTGTGTAGATTGTTTAAGGACAATGTGACAGTGTATTGATCTCCGTAACTAGTCTCCCACGTGGTTTAATGCTCCACATGAAAGTTGCAACATTGTCAACGTGACGATGATTGACTATCAGTATGATATACCTGTAATCTAAACCAATCCATTGATTGGATATATGCTTATATGGAGTTATGATGCCAGTAATGTTGCATTCGGTTCTGTACATGCACAAGAAGGTTTTTAACAGTGAAGTGTTCTAAGTCGACTGGAATACTAGGAACTTGCTGTTGTTGTACATATACATACATGTAGTGTGTTGGAAATTATGTTTACATGTATATCCATGGTCTAAGATGCAGAGGGTAACTTGAATGATGGTATTAAACGTTATGTGGACATGCAGTGTTCTGTAAGAGCAGTGACAGACTTGTTTGTGTGGATAAGTCGGCTGGATTAGATAACTGCTGAGAGCCAGTTGGGTGGTGTGAAGAGACTATTATCAGGGGATGAAGCATGGCGCTGTAACGGTCTTAATTACAGTATTCATGTCAAGAAATAACACTTGTCTATATTGCCTGATCTTGCCTTGTTTTGTATGGGAGTTGTCCATGTTAAGAATATCAAGTTAACACGTTAAGGGAGAACAGTGACCGTATATACAGAGAGACAATGGCCATGGTAAGTTTGTAATTGATTTAAGCAATATTTATTCCTTCAAATGTTTTAGTTGTGATAATTCAGTCAACAGTCTTCTAAATACCTATATTAAAGGGAATCGCTCACCATTTTGGCACAAAAAGCATGATCACGTGATGAGTTTAAAGCCGTAATTCATTTACGTAGAGCAGAAGAGAAAACACTGTCCTTGTTTATCTACATAATTGCATACATTTATTATATGATTATAGACATCACCAGAAATGTCAGTGTCATTGTATTAGGTAAACTTGCTTGTTTTATGTTATACATATACCTTGTCAACACAAGCAAGCAATTAGTTTGAACACTTCTACGGCCACTGCTATTGTCTAGGTGCAGCAGAGTGGAAACGTTTGGTACCAAATTTGTCAAGTGAGGGTTTTTAATGAGAATCAGTTTTGGTGTTGAAAAATCCAAAAGTAAATTTGTGGTGATATATTCGTAAGAAATGTAATGCGCAATTGCACACAATATGAAGCAAACTATTCTTGTATATATTTTAGAAACCTAAAAAATATGTTAACTTTAACAATGTGGAAAAAACGTCCATTTTTTTGTTTGTTTACATAATTGCTAATACGTGACAGAGCTAGTAATTACATTTGACAACAACAATCTGAAACTTTCTTTTTTATTGCAAACCTGTTTAAGATTAAATCTATTTATTATTTTCAAAAGCCTATAGTACATGTATTAAAATGGAACCAGAGATATACAATATACATGTATATATTTTTACAATCATCGAGTGTTAGAAGGAAACAAGTAATATGCTTTGTGCCATTTTTATTAACTGTTAGTCATATCTAAAATGGTTTTCATGTTTGTATAAAATACATAATAAAAAAGAATAGAGTTTATTTAATGAACCTACAACTGCTGGGAAAGCACATACTACAGACTTTGATGTTTCTGTTATGTACCACTTTATGTCCGGTACAATAGTGACTATAAAATAGGCACCAAACAATTGTGACAAAAATAAGATATACATGTATATATGGTAGATCGTAAATTTTACTCAGTTCCATTGTCCACTTTTATGCTACATGTAATGATGTATCTCAAATGGATTAGTAATTTTTTAAATATCAAGATCTTTGTGGACCTACTTAATATTCCGACTGGTTACCTTAATAAATGCTGTACAAATGTGTACAAAAATAGACTACAGTTTATTGTATGTTTGATTGTTAATGTTTGGTGTTAAATATGTCTACTGTTCTTACCAAAGACTATGTTTCTTTGATGTGCTCATGCAGAAGTATATTCAGGTCTATCATTTGTTTGCGTACCTCTTTGATTACCATCTCAAAGGCTAGTTTTGATTTGTCAGCATGCCATTTGACGCCTGCTGCCTGTCGGTTGTTGGCTATGATTAACTCTGAAAGATGTTACAGCAGGAATGATAGCTACCTGGTCTGTGCTGATAACATGAACAACCATTATTAACAATCTTTGATGTGAAGTCTTTATTATTGTATTTAACGATAATCGTTAGGGAACATTCCATTGTATATTCCACTAGTATTGTGTTGTACTAGTATAGACTTAATTAACTTCGTTTTAACGGAGGGGTATCTTATTGCAGCTACATTTTTTCTAGATATTACATGTACATGCTTAAAAAAGATCACCTACTAAAACATTATATATACATGTATGTACCGGGGGTATTTATATTACGTTTCCAAATAAACCTTTTAAATATAAAAAATTTACAAAACATTCTGCTACAAATAATGTATAATTTATCTATCTACATGCACTGTACGTTTTTCTACAGGAATGCTATCCTTATCTGAATGCATTTACTTTCCACAACAGTCTTTGATATACTCTATAGTAGATAAAGTCTTGGTGTGGACTAAAAGGCCCCACAGGTCTATGTGTCAAATTCCTGAGTTTGACAAGTAGATCATATCAACTTGAGCCTGTCACTGTTTATGACTAACAATCCTTGTGATGTATAGGGCCTGATCTTATCCCCACTGCAGCGTTATCACCCACTAGATAGCTGTGTTTGCTGTGTATTGTTTTACATGCTGTTTACAATTGCACAACACTTGGGAGTGACAGTGAGCCAGTCACATAGACAGACAGACACAAACAGTGATAATGCCATGTACACATGTATTGTTAGTCAGAGATTGTTTTTCACACCTTTTCCATCAGTTTGTTCTTTTAGAGTTACAGTTTGTTGTATCATAGGAGCAGGATGTACATGTAGCTCAGTGCAAGAGCATCCACCTGAGGTTTGAAAGGTCGATGCTTCGATCCTCCTCAGTGGAACTATTTGGTTATTTCTAGTTCCAACCAGTGATCCAAGACTGATCCATCAAAGGTTGTGGTGTGTGCTATCCTGTCTACAGTGAGAAAGTGCATGTAAAAAAAATCTTGCTGTTATTTTTTGTAAGAGTAGGCTATATAGCAGTGACATTTTCTCTTGACAATACGCACCTTGGTGCATGTCCAAGACTTTTAAATTTCACGAACGGCACTGTCCAACAACCACATTTTACATGTAACTGGGTATTAGAATAATGTGTGTGTATAAATTTATATGCATGCAGAATTTGTTCACGGTTTATAGTATTCGGAAACCAAGTCTCATGACTGAAGCCCTTTAATTTTAAATAATATTTCCATTACTAATTCCTGTATATTCATCTGTCCAGAATGTTTGTATTTATGTGAAATATGTCGAGTGTTTGCCCTCGGGTTATAACACTGATATACATGTATATGTGGTTACTCAAGGAGAATGGCTACTAAAAACTATCTAATCTAGTTTAATATTTGAAGTTTATTATTTTGTGTTTGGAAGATATTATTTAACCTTCTGGTTCTTGTTAATATATACACAACACTTTCTCTCGATAGCTGTTTATTTGCTGCAAGACATATAAATTATAGTTTAATGATTGTAAGTGTAATGTTGTATGCAGCGATATAAAAATATGACACTTTTTATTGTAAGCCTCTATTTTATGGCTAATGTATGCAACTATTATAATGCAGTTCATGGTCAAACTGACCCAGTCACTTGAGCTAAAATTGTTTTAGCAGTTTCTAGAATTTATTACATTTAGGAAAGTACTACATGTACATAAAGATAGTTTCGTGATTGCTATGATATCAAAGTGTGACATGTTAATGCTGTTCTGTTTATTAATACATGTATTTGTTTGTATGTTGGTGTGCAGAACTGTACTACATGTACATTTAGTTATTAATGAGATCCTGCCTTGCGTTCAATAGCATGAGCGTTCTGTTACGGACACAAAACAAAACCGGTATTTGCATCTAACATAAATGAATGTAATATGATAGTACACAATCAGTACCAGTCACAAATTGTTTGTGTTGGTAGCAAAACGCTCGTGTGCAACTGTCACTGCAACATGTTGTAGAATCCATGTAGCCTGCTCTATAGATTTATTGTTTTCCACCCAATCCACTCAGTGCACAATTGGTGATTTGTATTTTCCTCTTCCTAGGTCATCCTGTCTGCCACTTTTAATGGCTGGATTACAAGTATCACTTAAATTGTACTCAAATTGTAATTGTTAATTGTTAAACGTTTGCTACTGTTTCACTTCAAATGTTCACTCATGAGGAAGAATCTCATCTGTAGTATAGAGTACATATAAAACATCCCTTATTGTTTAGTAATAAGCAGTGGGCTTCCTCTTTCATACTAACACTAACTTCTGTCCTTGGCGAGACTGCATGTCCAGGGCAGACGTGCTTCAACCTCAATTGGACATAAGCACGTATATTTTTACAATAAAGTTATAACTAACTCTTTGAGATCGGTGAGAATACGTTAACAAAAGAATGTAATTTGCTGTTGAAATAGGCACACAAATTAGCAAGAGATAATGATAGCAGTAACCAGATTGATTAGATCAACAATCATTGGACTATGTAAGGAAAATTACATATACACTGAATGTCTACTACCAAATAATACATGTAGACACACATGCTGTTCTTTATAATGTCAGTCTGTGTTAGCTGCCATTGTGATTCCTTTACGACATCAAGTGAGTAGGCGACATCAAATGAGTAGGCGACCAAAACATTACAGAAATGTGTGCCACTTTGTTCCGTATATAGTACATAATTAATCAGGCATTACTATAAAAAATCTCCCTCAAGAGGTCTGTTACAGAGATTGTGTGGCTTTGTGCACACTTGAGTGATCATTCAAACCTGAGGCCAGTCTCAATGTTTCCTGTTAATCCCATTACATGTTCATTACCAGGATCACATTCCATGGCCATTCTAATAACATTACCTAAGAAGTAAACTCTGACAAAGTACAAGGATAATCTTTATGGTTGTGATTTCCTTTTATGTATACACATGTATGGTATATATACATATAGCGTTTCTAAATTAACAAAAATGAATACATTTATATAGCAAAACAATTAATATAGAACAGGTCATTTATTTTTGTCGATATTCTTGTTGTTTTTTCTAGTTCCAAGCAGTTACATGTACCATAGGTTGTTTTGTGTTATATGTCCATCTCATCTATTGAAAAATGCATACATGTACATGTACTTATTACCATAGCGGGCACTTTAACGAGGCAAATAAATACATGTACCATAAAATTATCAAACATTGTAAAACGTGTCATTTGATTGCGTTGTTAAATCCATTTCAGCCACTGACAGGAACGTTACTAAAATATAAAGTCACAAATTGTGAACATGACGTCATGGGGTCACGCATGCATCTTCTTTATTTTCAGGGTTACATAGACATGAGTTATGGTTGAAAAGCATATCACAGTGAAACATCTAGAATAATAAATAGAATATTAAAATCGCTTCCATGTACATGTATTATCAAGTTTAAGTCCCTCGTGAAATAATTTTCATTTTAGTTGCTCGCTAAAGCTCATGACAAATAAAAATGATTCCATTTTGGACTTGATAATACAGGGTAGCGTGCTTAATATCCACTATACATGTATATAAAAGATAAATTTATTGCTGACCAAAAAAACAATATTCTAAATTTGTATGTTTTGATAAAATGGCTGCTCGTACATACACTATACATGTATGAGTCTTGCATCAATGAAAACAAAAACAAAGAACGTGTTCATACTAGTCTATTATTTGTATGTAGTGTTACATTTAGGACTTGCTTATCTGCATACAGGGAATGTATTATGTTCTGAAAGGATTATCCTATATGAAGTGTGTCAGGTATTTTGATTTATGGCTGATAATTGGCAGGGTAAGGTTTACAGGTTATCTATTGGGATCTGCATTCCTCAGATACAATTGATCGTGTTATTCATTGCTAGTTTTGATTTATTATATTGTAGTTGAAATTGTAGGTGTGAACATTGTAATTTCCAAAAATATAAGCAGTACAACATTTCGAACTAAAGTGAAAAATATTGTTTTGCTTTTTCAAATTTTCTAGTATATTATTAGGAGTACAGTTAATTCTGAATCATTTAGGTTCATTGTTATCAATTGCTGCTAAAAGTTAGCTAGAATTTGGTACAAATTTAGTTAGTATTTGGTACATATTTTCTCTGTACTTATGCAACAATTGTTCAATCAGATTTTATGACATTGAATAAGAACATCAAGTTATTATATTAAGCAATAAGCCCATAAAGAAAGTGTGACAATTTACATGTACCATGAATTTTCTTGAAAAATCTGCTTTCTGCCAAAAAAAATTTGTGGGTATTTCACAATGTGTTTTTCAACTCAAAAACTACCATCCCCTTAGCGTATAATATTGTGATGATAGGTTTACTTCCAAAACAAGATGATTGCAGTGATTGCGTGCCAAACGTTTGACACATAGAAGTGAAATATATTATGCTTCAGATTAGAGGTTTTATTTTACCTCTGATATACATGTATCTATATCTTCCATTGTACACTTCACACATGTGTTTGTTTCTTCTCTGTATTGGTTACACACATGTCCCAACAGGAGCTAGTTCTTTGTTGGAAGATAGATCCATTGATTAATGTTAATAGGCGTTACAGAACTCCATTTACTTGTAAATGTACACTAATTTGGATATTTTTATCCTAAAATATTTCCTAACTATCACTGCTAATGCAAACAAAATGTGTTTTAGCGTAACCCTGGCTACCTACACTACTTTTACCCTCCTTAGTCCTACTCAAAACATTTTTATACTAAATTCCAAAAAAATTAATTTATTATAAATATATTTATAAAAACAAAGATATGCATTTAAAGCAAATGGAATGCATTACCTTGTTTACCTTCATTGCCTATTGTTAAAATAGTTATGGCTATCTTTACTCCAGTTTTCGTTTGTATTGGGGGAATAACATTATTTAGGAAAAAAACAAAAAAATATATTGATATGTTATAGTGTTACCCTAAACACACCTTTTTTTTTTTACTATCAATATGAGATATACATGTAGTGTGTAAAGTGGAGACAGCAAATGGTATAAAGAGCTCTGCTGTTTGTTTCTCTTTGATGCGAGCTAGTTGACTGGAGGGGGTCTGTGGTTATCAGAGAGATACAGTGTAACACATGCAACCAGTGTTAAATCCCACTGAGAACTTCTTACATGTGGTCTTTGATGCTCCTTTATTATAGCATGTTAGGACATGGATAAAGGCATGTTATAAGTATGCCATTAGATTTGTTAAGGTGTTGATGGGCAACACACTTCATTTGATAGGATGAGAAGGCTGAAATAACTACTGAAAAGGTTTTAAATTTCAAAGTGTTGCTGTTTTTAAACCCTTTCAAGAATTAAAGGACATTGCTAATTCTCCATCTTGTTCATTTTCTGGTTCTGAATTAAGTATCTGTACTAACAGATTACAATATATTAGCCATGATCATTTCCAGAAAATTCTGTAATTATATTTTGCGGAAAAGTAGACTTACTTCATTTTGGTAGAGGCAGTGCTTATAAACCCTTGTATCATCGCTTACCCCTCTCCCTCTTGGCCATGGGTGTCATTTTCTGAAGAAAAGTGTGGGTGACATGTTATTCATACTAGAAAGTGGGGGAGGGAACATGTCCCCCACCCCCTGTTCCCCCACCAAGTGACACCCATGCTCATGGTTACAGGCATTGGTTACATCTTCATTTATTTACTGCACTGTTTATTCTCTAGACACACGGAGTAGTTAGATGTCAAGTCAGATCAAAGTCCATTAATATGTAAATTAATTTAATTCAGAGGCTGTTAATGATATGACACATCATTGACACATCATTGACACAAATGATACCTGATACAATACCATACTATGACCTGTTTTACACTTCAATGAAGACAGCAGCCAAACAATAATGGCTGTGCATACAATGGGTGCCACTGGTGGAACAGGATATACTCACTTTTTGTGAACACCTAAATGTAGTACATGTCATTTCTACTTTGCTTCAATATCCCTTTGACTCTACCTTGTACACAGATACACATTTGGTCATGTCAATGTTTTGTTCTTTAGATTTGCTGCCACATTTGAGTATATTTCAACAGTGATACTGATAGACATAGTTGACATTTTAAGAGATAATTGAACTGATAAAATATCTTGAATTGATTCAGTGTTAGTTTTCGTAGCTGAATATCTCTTTTGTACAGTATATACATGTATACATATCCAATTGCTATTTAAAATGTGCCCATTTAATTATTTAACCTCTGACCTGGTTTCTTGGTGGGAGGGGTCACTTGAGCTACTGTGGATGTATGCTTACAGAGTGGGTTATTATTACAACAGTTTCTCATAATGTATCATATTCTCTGTATATCCATGCAGTCTGGTTTTCAAAGGCGTGTGCAATTTGCTGAACACTGATATGTCATCATGATGGGGTTTATAGTTGTTCTTCCAACAGATTCTTTATAACTATGTAACCAATAATATAATCCTTTAATACGAAAAATACGAGTAATAAAAACAAGAGATGCGCTTGCTTGAATTTGTAGAAATATATTTGTATGTACATGTATTAATATGGAAATTGTTGTAAGTTAATATGTCATTTTTCAGCTTGGTGTCACCTGTATCATACTGGATACCCTAAATTTGTTAGTTTTGTATCAAATATCTTTAGATTGCAGGTATTTCCCAATGAGGACTCAACTAAACTGTCTGCCAGAGAGCAAAAAATAACCTTTACCAATTGGAAGAAAAGCTGCATATATTTGCAGTTTAGGCAATAGACAATGGAGTATTATAATTGTATAGTTGGGAAAAGAAAAAATGGACAGGTTATTTTCTTTCATTACATATTATTTTGAGTTCAATTGGTACTGTTTTGCGGTAATTCAGTTTTTGGTATAAATTAATTACATGTAAACAGATTAAATAGCAAAATTTTCTGATTGTTTTCTTTGCTTTTTCAGAATGCTGGCCGGAACATCGTTCGACCAATTGCCTTCAAGCCTGTAAATGGTGCTGCCAAGACTATCAGCCCACCACGTGGCGCCCATCGTCGTATGTCCAATCAGGATGATGGCTACGGGTCACATGACTATAGTAGTCACATGACGAATAGTATGACATGCGGAAGTGGAATGAATTCTTCTCATAGTTCACACCATGATGGCAGCGATAAGTCGACGAGCTTCTCCAGTGATTTTTCACGGCCAGTGGATAGGCCAGAGTCGCTGCCATCTTTAAACATGAGCCGCGTTTCCAACAACATGGAAGTGTTCCCAGTGCAAACTCCGTCGCCTAGCGACAGTGGTGTCGGGGAGCTGGAGGTGCTGCTGCGCGAGAAGGATGCTGAGATAAACACTCTGAGGGATGTGATGGACCGCAATGAAAGGGCCATCTTCCAGGTCTACGAGGAGAAGAAGTCGTCATGGCTGAGAGATGTACACGAAATTCGTGAGGATTATGAGAAAAAGTTTAAAATTCAACAACGAAAGTCGTACAAGACTGAGCAGGTTCTTTCTTTGCAGGTTTATAAGCTGCAACAAGAAAAGAAAACTCTTAAAGAGGAGTACGATAAGGTGTACTGTGAGAAGGATATTGCACAGAAACAGTGTTTGTCATACGGAGAGGAGATCAAAGATGTGCGCTTGAAGCTGGGAAGTTACCAGAATGGGAAGCAGCTTCCTCCACAGCTCGACGAAATGACACAACTCCGTCAGCAGGTCCGCGATCTTAACGAGGAAGTCTGTTTAAAAAACCGTGAAGTCTTAACTCTTCGCACTCAACTGCATCACAATAATACTGAAATAGAAAAGAAAAATAAGGACATTTCTGAAAAATTCAAGGAAATTTTATCTAAAACCGAAGAACTCAAATGTCTTAAACATGAACTTGGTAAGTTGTCTGCTGAGCGAGCTGAATTCCGTGATAGTGCCATTCAGTGTGATTCTCCTAATGATGCAGGAGTTGTTACTCCCGAGCTGGTGAAGCCTTCCCAGGTTTTTGGGAAGGACAGGACAATAAGTTCCCTGCAGGATGAAGTCTCTAAGCAGACCAAAGAGCAGCAGGAAAGACAGGTGAAGTTTGACAAAGACAGAGAGCAGTGGCTGGATGAGAAGAACAAGGTGATTCGTTACCAGAAGCAGCTGCAGCTCAACTACGTGCAAATGTTCCGCAAGAATAAGATGCTGGAGGCAGAAGTGGAACAGCTTACACTTGAACTTGAGAGTCGGGATCTCAAACTGATGGCCATGACTGGGGAGGAATCTGTGTGTTGACGTATCACTCATTGAGTGCTGAAAAACAAACCTTTCTTCTTGAGCTCGTGAGATATTTTAGTCAACAATCAAGACTAAAGGACTAGTCTGGACTTTAACTATATGCAATTTGTATGTAGTTATTGTCTAAACTCATTGGTTTGCGTATAGACTCTATGGTGTTTTAACTTCATAACTCACATGAGCAAGTCGTACATATAGGTATCTTGCAGTTCATTGTCTTGAAAACAGAATGATGGGGAAAGTGTTTTCTACCTTGCCACAAGAGAAACTTAAGACATGCTGGTCAGTTTTAACTGAAGTGTGTTGTGTCATACCATATGGAAAACATTGTCTGTTCCTAATAAAACACAAATCGTGATTAAGCTTGTGTGCTCAGGATATTGCTGACAACAATGTTTTGTGTTATTCCATAATCGTGAACTTACATGTTTTCTTGCTTGCCATACAAATACATATAATGTTAGTCGGCGACATTTGTATTAATGAACCTGGACATATTTACGATAACCATTTGTTGATGTTCTGAACAATAAAACGTGCAACATCTCATTTGTTGCTAAATAATAATGGTACATGTAGAAGTAAAAATGTTTAGAAAAGCAAATACGAAGTGAATTTGAACAACTTGCAGATACGTCCTTTGAGGGAACAGTAACACTTGTTTTAATGTCATGAACTTTAGTGAAGTCAGACACACAATTTTAAGACATGTCTTGAATATGCAAGGAATTATCACAGGTTTATCTAAACACATAAGGTGCTTTAATTGTGTAACAAGGATAACCCGAAAACTGTGCCAAAGAAAGAAGTTTATGTGACTTTTATGGCAACCATTCACGAGGATACGAATACAAGCCTTGATGGCTTCAGATGAGATGTCTGTGCCTTACTCCAGCAATAATGTGCTTCAGCAATGTTGAAGAACGGATAAACTCTTTGGTGCACTCAGCCACTCCACTTTATATACATATTATGTGAACAGTTCGGAGTCATTTCTGTTGTACAATAGCCATGGTATCATGTTTCAAATATATAAGTTTATAGCAGTCTTTTAGAAGACAGTTTATAATATCCAAAGTCTTATCACCATCGTCATTCAACATTGAATTTGTTTGTATATTTTAAACCATGTTTAAATGCAGCTCTTTTTCTTTGTTTCTAGAAGAAGGAAAACAAAATTCATTGACTGCCTAACGACATCAGTTCTACCACTACTATGATTCCATTCCATTTACTCTCATTTACCACAATGTTCGTGTTCAATTAGTCTGTCTATCCAGACATTTGCACCTACTATCAGTAAAGTAGGCAAATCAGTATAGCTTTGGTTTATATTAAAAACATACACGAGTCCAAATTCATACTCATAAATGCTTAGGTGAATCACAAATTGTTATCTGAATGTTTAGAAGAGCGTTTCGTACTTAATTTCCGTACACCAGCCTACACACAACTTCAAATTTATTATGTTAACAGTTTCCTACACTTTATTTTTATTTAATTCAGTTACTTAGAAGGTCAGGTACTATGCATGTAAACTATTTACAGTCTCAGGGTCTGGTTCTTTTTTTGGAACATATTCAGACCTACAATATGTCTGACTCAACATCATTGAGTTCTGGTTTATTTGTGAAATTACAGTCTGAGTGGATGACTTCAGTTTGTCGACTTGATATCTTATTCATATGTGGGTTTACAGGAATATAACTTCACCACAACCAATTTGCCCTTTCCTTACCAATAAAAGGACATTTGTAGGATATTTGACATGCACTATGACCTCACAACCACACAACAATTATAGGACATTTGACATGCAACTTCACTACAATTAACTAACTTCCAATGCCAGACAAATTGTAGGATATTTGACATGTGCAATTGCACCATGACCTCTCCATCACACGACAATTATAGGACATTTGGCATGCACCAGAACCAACTCACTAACCTCGTCCCTACATGTAAATGTAAGACATATTTAGACATTTAACATGCAATTGCACCACAACCAATTAACTCCCACTACCCCACCCCCACTCCTCGGAATACTAAGTTCAGGGTATTTGACATGCAATTGCACAACTAATTACTATATATGTATATATAGAGGATATTAACAGAGTTACCATATACATGTACATGTATTATGAAGCTTAAGTCCCAAGTGAAATATTTGCATTTTGTATGCAATTGCACCATGACCAATACTCCTCAATGTACATGTACCACTGTATCACAGTATGACATTTGACATGCAATTGCTCCATGACTGTCCAAATCCCCATTAACAAACAGAACATACATGTGTATAGTAGGTATAGTAGGCATTCACAAAGATAGGAATATAAAGTGTACAATGTATGATATAATTGGATCTTTTTAAGAATTATGCCAGTCTGGTTACATACAGTATGGATAGAGTTTCCAGAAAGTCACGAAAATTATTTTTGTTTATTAATATGGTCAGTTCAGAAAATGTGTATTCAAGCATCGGCACATGTATACTAGTATACCAATTTACTAGTCAAAATAACCTAATTCTGAAACAAGATCTGCAAAAGACATACAATTTTTGTTTAATATACATGTACTTTGTTTGCTGTCTGACATTTTCCAAGAAGTCATGATTGAAGTTCTAATCGCTTGGAACATTTTCTTAAATACCAATGCGTATCGAAGGGACATTACTACAAAGTCAAGATGGCAAGTATTCATGAACCAAAACCAAAGAAGTGATAATACCAGGTCCCGTGCTTATAAACATTTTAAAGTCTAAGACTTTAGACTTTAACTTAAGATTCAGACTTTAGTCAAGAAAATAGTGCTTATAAAATATTTATAATGTAGACTTCAGTCTTTAATAAAGTTCTAACTTGAAAATAGAAAACCCAACAAAATTGATCACTTCAAACTTTATGAAATTAAGGCTCTAAGTTTAAATCTGGAGACTTTATTAAATTTTAGCCTGAAAAACGTTTATAAGCTCTGGACCAGGTGTTCACGAATGATGAGCATATCCTGCCCAATGATCACTGTTCTTAGATTGTTTTGACTAGTATATAGGTTACAATATGTAGTTTGTTTTGAACAATACGTAATAACTTTACGAGATCATGATGTATATTTATTTATTTTAAATAAAAATACTTTGTAAAATTATTATTATCACATGTACATGTAAGTACATGTATCAGCTAATTTACATTTTAAAAGAAAGTCATGCCCTGCCTGAATGTTTTTTCACGATATATGTTTCTTTTTCTCAAAGTGGCTGCTAGTCAACTCTTATGTACAGTTTGATACACAAATATATACTATGATATTTGCAAAATGCCTTTTTGTTTTGTTTGTTTCCTTTCAAAACCATCTTCCATGTTTTATCATATCAGTATGAATTTCTATGGAAGATACAATTTGCTGCTGATGATCACGACGACGATGATGAAGACGATAATGGTAATGATAATGATGATGATTATAAAGTAGGAAAATAAACCATGTGTTTCATACTTTGATATTTGCATAGAGATGCAAAGCGACAGAGGCCTCCAGACAAAGATGTATGATAACATGGATTACTTCAACTGTCCAATAGTCCATTTCCTTTATGGCATGTTCGTTATAGGTCACGGCGTTTAAGTAACGCCATGACCTGGCTCTGAAGTTGTTTAATCAGGGTCATACCTCCCATGGACTGGTGAAAACTTTCAAAAAGTTCTATGGTAGACATTCAGAGGCTGTTTCACGATATCACTCATCACTGACATAGATGATAACTAATGTAATACCTGTTTTATGCTTTTTATTGTTTCGAAGAAACAAACAATATGGCTGTCATCTCGACGGATGCCACCAGTTAAGCAGGATATGCTCAGTTTTTGCGAATACCTAGTATCATCTGGCAGTGATTCATGAGCACATGCCATCTCTACATGTCATAATATCTCTTCGACTTTGCCTTGTGCAGAGATAACCATTTGGCCATGTCAATGTTTTGTCGTTTAGATTCCACCCGCTGTATTTTACTCGTTAATATGGAATCAACTACATTCCATTTTCTTCACAATTTTTCACACATTGATTTCAGTCCATGGTGGTGACACATGTTACAAGATTGAATAACATTTAAAGACATCTCTGACTACAACATTGATCGGTTACAAACTGACTAACGCAACAATAACGCTGAAACATATCGAATATCCATATCCAATGTTGAGTCTTTGAGAACATTAATCTGTTTCAAAACTACACGTACATCTATCTACATCTCATACTAATAATTCAGTCCAAATATTAAATGATAAATAATTTGTCTCGTGCCAGTCCAACTACAGACACATTGGATAATAATTATAATATAATATACGTAATTATAGAGATATCGTGCCAGAAACTTGTAAACTAATGGGATTATATATTATGTGTAAGCACAGTGGCATGTACGTCATAAAACTAGGCATTATGCCTTAAATTCCAACCAGTAATGTTGAGTTTGATTCTACAACGAACTCTTCAAACACCAACCACACACAAAACGTTCATAGTAAGAACATGCAAGTTATGTATTCCAGTGGAATAAAGAGTTTTATTTTAGATTATGTCAAAAAATCTGTCCTATTATATTACAGAGCCGTATAGTACACATGTACGTGTAACTTCGCCTGAGGTGAAAATCGTGTCACATTTATTAAAGTGCAAACTGAGGTTTTGTACATATGAGATATGAATAAAATGTGCAGCATTCATAATAATTATGGACAAAGAGGGGTAAATCTTTTTGAAAGTTTATCTCCCCTTCTTTCCATTTAATTCTTTACAGGTTGTTTAAACCCAAACACCAATACGTTCTACAAGACTGCCTATAAAGTTGAGCACTGTAAAACATCAAACATGGTCAGAGGGAATCGATATGCATGAAAACTGTTGGGCTCCCGAAATCACCTGCACTGGTCAAACTTGTGATCATAATTAAATACATAATGAGTTTGAACGCTGAAGAAGAGAACGAAGAAGAAGAAGAAGAAGAAGAAGAAGAAATAGCAAACGACGTTCACCTGTGGATGAGACGCATGTATCGTAATCAAGTCACCGTAAAACAGATGATTTATGTCAACACATTGTCTAAGAAGAAACCCACAAACACCACATCGATTACACTTACTAGGGATCTTTTATGCACTTCCCTACAGACAGGATCGCACACACCACAGCCTTTGATGTATCAGTGGTAAATTACTGGTTGCAACGGGATAAAGCAATAAGTCAGTTAATGAGGATTGATCCTTGGACCACGCACACCTCAGGCGGACACTCCTGCCCGAGCGATGTTCCGATCCTAAAGTCGTAGCCTTCTATTACCTTCTATATTAAAAGAAATCATTGCCCCCGTTAACAGAATTATCTTGAAGGTGCTAAGCATCCCATTTGTTTTTGTACTGTTCCAGCAAGGTATATTTTAATGATATGCCTTAGCACTAGCGCCATTTTTGGAAGAACAGGATCAAGTGAGGGATCATTATTAAGTAATGAGATAAGGAGAGACCTTAATATATAGGCATCATGGGCATCATGGTCAATCCCCAACGTATACATATTATAGTTTTAAAAAGGTAATGAGATCTTAATAAAAAAACATTCGGAGTTAATATCAATGCATATAATTATAATGCGATCCTAAATGATCATTTAGCAGTGATCAATGTTATGTATTGGAAGCTGGGGTGGGGAGGAGGCACTGCTCCCAACGTTGAAGCTGTACTGGAGAAGGTGGCAGAGTAATCTCCCTCTCTCCCCAGCCCCACAATTAGAATAAACTAATAAAGTCAATCAAATATATTTTACATAATTATAGGTACTGCAAGGTGGGTCTATTGTGTGTGTACTTACATAATTCTTATCTCGCAATCTTGACTTATTATCTGGAGATCTCGACTTACTATGTCGGTATCTCGACTTATTATCGCGAGATGTCGACTTATTATCACGAGATCTCGACGTACTATGTTAGTATCTCGACTAATTATCTAGAGATGTCGACTTATTATCTCGCGTTCTCGACTTAGTATCTCGAGATCTCGATTTTATGTCGAGATCTCGACTTATTATCTCGGGATCTCAACTTATTATCTCGAGAAATAGAACTACTTTTCTTAGTACGGATTGGCTCTAATGTTTCATAATTAAATCAGAGTAGATATTTTTCTTCAGATCGTTATCAGAGTTATATCATCACTGGGAGCTATATAATAATGGCAAGCGGCCAATTTGACTGCAACAGAACAAGCCTCACCCTGATTAGAAACCATGAACATACAATATTTATTACACTGTTATTTAGCTTGATAGTAACTATTTAATTTGACTCGTATCTAAAGGAATTAAGGACAATAAATATTTCTGGCAAATAGAGCATTATTATTATTATTATTAAAGTTAACATTTACTTACATATCATTGCTTATCATATCAATATTAATTTTTGTATATCCTATAATTATGTTTCTGGACATCCAAATTGTTATAGTAGCTTACTGTGTCCTTTTGTCTAAAATGATATAGTAGCCTACGTACTAAATTATTGTAGGCAAAAGTCCAAGGACCATATTAAGCTACTACAAACGCATTGGATATATACATATAAGCCATAAAACGAAAGTAAAATGTATATTGTAGTAATAAAAATGTTGTATTAACCAGAAATATGTTACAAATAGCATTAATTAGATGCGTAAGTTCACTCGTCTTAAAAGTCGGGACTGTTCCTTTAATATTATAAACAACAGAACGCTGAACCCGCCATTTTTACTGCAATAGAAGAAGCCTTTATTCTTATTGAATATTAGTAGGCTCTATTATAAACACCGGAACACTGTATTGATTCGCACTGCGTATTGTCATAAAACATTAACCATGCAATTCGTGTATGGGATTAATTGACAGTATACATACTTGTTGAAGTTGGCAATGCCAAGCGTTATTAATGGAAACTGATTAATTCTTAATTATAATTACAATGAGCATCTCAATGGTCTCTATCTTGTTTTGTTAGAACTTATCGACTAAATGAATATTCCTAGTCTTATGGATATGGAATACAAATTTACGTGCCTGTATCCTAGTAAGGTTCACTCACAGAATGGGGATTGGGGATTATGGGTTTATGGATTTTAAAATGCATTAGTATAGGCCCTACATAAATTATTTAAAAGATTATTATTTAAAATGTTTAGAGTCGTCGATCTATAGATACATGTATAGAGGTAAATTGGACAACAATTTAGATGGTACCCAAATTCGAAATGGTTGTGGACATTAAATTTGGAAGCCATCGCCTAAAAACAGTGGATCCACATTTATAACGTTCTAGTCTTAAAATAAATACATAATATTATAGGCATTGTTCTTTTGCTTTGAGCTAGGGGTTTATCTGCATAATGCCAGATACTAAAATTAGCATATATAATATATTATAATGTCGCAATTCACACCACAGCATTTCGTGAACCAGCCATGGGTCACTGGTTGGAACGAGAAATAATTCAACGAGTCCACTGAGGAGGATAGATCCTTCCAACTCACGAACGTCTATCGCTGAGCTATATACGTGCGCACTAAACTATACTGTAGCATGCTTCCTCGGTGCATTACTTTTATTTGGGTACATTTTTATTTGAGTAAAATTTATTAACTTTCACAATTTCGGGTAATTCGACATTCATTTGAGTTCATTTGAACTGCTTTTCTTCAGGTTGAAGTGGTCTTTATTTAATTGTCATGTCGCTATTGTTATCGTTTTTGCGTAGTAAACTAGTGCCTTATGTAAATAAGTAAATACAATACTCGTCTACCACTCCTGAAGATTGACCGTAAAACAGATTCATCCCAATCTGACACGATAACACTTTAAGGTTATTTACAAACATGAAATCACGTGACATCAGCATATTTTGTATTAATACGCATAGAGGCTAACTTATTATGTACGTCAATTATTTCCAGGGTTTTTTTTAGTTAGTAACGATGTTGTAGAATTTAGTCTAATTTAATACTCTAACCTTTAAAGAATACTACATTAAATACAATTGCATGATATTATTTCATTAATATCGTGGATTATTTCATTGCTAGTAGGAAGTAAAACGTCCATAAAAAGTACTATCTAAACCAGAGTATTGTATTTACTTCGGGGGAGTCGTTTGACAATAAATGTATTCACAAAATTACTTACAGCCTCAGGAGAGGGCTGTACCTCAGAAGTAGAATGCCCGCCTGTGGCGAAATGGGTCGAGAGATCGAACCTCTATAGCGCAAAAATAGTGCACATAAAAGATCCCTTGCTGTTTTTCGGTAAGAGTAGCCCATGAAGCGGCGACAGCGTGCTTCCCCTGATACCATGTGTCAATATAACCATTCGTCTGACGTCCAATAACCGCTGGTTTATAATCGATGTCTTTCTAGTGGCGTCGTTAAACAAACTTTACTCTCTTTTTTGGTACTATTTGGCATAAGTATTTTCACTGTCGATTCGATACTCAGTTTTGATTATTTTCCATCAGGCCAATTTTAAATGTTGAAATAGTTTTGCATAGTTTTAGTATAATACAGGGTATGCACTTGGGATTTTTTTTGACCGGCCAACCGGGCCAGTCACAGCAACACTTTGACTGGCCCGTACAACT
>JAULBR010031870.1:0-15309 GCA_032355825.1 Melanodrymia aurantiaca
GTTAAAAATCTATGCTGGACCAAATCTTAAAAAAATGCTCGCACATTTATCTTTTGGGATTTCAGGACCAGACTATTATGTTAACGAAGACATAATTATAGCAGCGTATACTCATCAATATAATTACTGTAAAATTAATACAACCATAAAACGTTGTGCTATGTTTAGTTCGTTAGCACTTTCTGGTGTGAAAAGGTCGTTTATTGATTGACAATAGTTGTGGCAATAAAAATGTGTATGGCACAGTGAACACAATAGTTGATACAATACGATATATTATACAACTAATTAATATTTTATATTCATAATTATATATTTACGGTGGGGGCCAAAAGCGCCACAGTGTCGCCTTACCAATTTAGTAAAACTATGTAACGATGAGAAACATGACTATCAAGATGAGTTTTGTAAATTCGTACTTATTAATGAAACATAAATAACATCCTATTAGTGAACAGTGAGGAAAATAAACATTAGTGCCAAAGCTGCCATGTGTAATACAGATAGTCGGATTATTTGAATAATATTAATAAACATTGTCTATCAACGTCGAATACACTGTCAGATAACGGTTTTAATAATGTTTACAGAATACGGTCATTATTTGGTTTCCCGTTTATTTTAATAAGTCGTACATAATGGTGATCCATGCAATAAATGGCATTATTATCTACCAGATGTTCAAGATATTTCATCAATATCATCAAACTATAAAATCTAAACGACAAAACATTAATATGGCCAAATACGTATCTCTACACAAGGCAAAGCGGAAGAGATATTACAACGAAGTCGAAATAACATGTAAGCTACTCACGATTATCAATATTGAAATATATTTATTTCATTTTTTATATTTGTTTGTGATAAACAATTTTAATTTAAACAATGTCCCATTTAAAACAAATTCTATTCACACAAATATATATTTTTTGTTTGTTTGTTGTTGTTGATGTTATGCGCCACGAGTGCTGAAATAAATATGTGTGACCTTTGTTGTTGTCTGATATAAAGAATAACGAAAAACAGACATCATCGTAAAAGCCGTTAATGCCAAGATGAATACCAACACAATTATTATGACACCCTTCAATGTATTATCATTATTATGTGTAGCTGAACATTATTGTAAATTGGAATGTTTGTGAAAAAATGGCCACACTTTGAAACAAAAAACGTTCTTGGGATCCTTTGGGACAACCGACTGCCAAAACCCTGTGTCAAAGAACAACCGACTGCCAAAACCCTGTGTCAAAGGACTGCCAAAACCCTGTGTCAAAGGACAACCGACTGCCAAAACCCTGTGTCAAAGAACAACCGACTGCAAAAACCCTGTGTCAAAGGACAACCGACTGCCAAAACCCTGTGTCAAAGGACAACCGACTGACAAAACCCTGTGTCAAAGGACAACCGACTGCCAAAACCCTGTGTCAAAGGACAACCGACTGCCAAAACACTGTGTGTCAATGACGCTCTGGTAATCAGAGCTGACAATAATATGATATAACCCTCACGGTCTACCTCGAAGAGTGGGACAAGACAGGCAATATCTGAAGATAATACCTACCCCGTCGGTGACCTCGTATAGGAGGGTTCTCCCCGCCTTCGGTAAACCAAGGTCGGGTGGATCTCTCTGGTTCCCTAGAGTAACCCCATGTTACCTGTCTTCCAAGTGCTTAGTAGGTAGTTGTCCACTGGACCAGATTGAGCTTAGTTCGTAAGTCCACAAGAATCCGCCCACAGGAGATGGTCTATGACGGTTTCACCCAACAACGACGTGTTTCTTTTATCATGATACGTCTACAATTACTCTTTCACGTCCTGATAGATGTTTCCATAGCACCTCGCCCCACCCTACCCGAACACACCTCAATATCTTTTTTATGCTATTGCCCACATTTCACAAATTAATGGACCCCATCCTGAATGTATAAAAGAAGCAAACTCTCAAATATTACACAGGTTTAGGCAAATTATAAGTGTTGTTTATTTGACATCTACCTTTGTATTTAGATTCAATTTTCAAATCAATCTAACTCTCAGACACATAGATAAATCGACTTGGTTTCTGTTCAACACACACAAATCAATTCTCATTGCTGACAATTAAGACATTTCAGTGAAAGTAATGTGGTACAGGCAGTACAGACAATGGCAGTAGTGATTTGTATTGAAATCCGTACATTTCTCATATTTAACCGTTGTTAGATAGTTATAACTTATTTACGTGCTTAAATCCAATTAAGGTTCTAGCACGTCTGTCGTGGTCACGCAGTCCAGCTGCCTCGACTGCCCGCCTAGGACAAAAGTTAGTGTTAGTATGATAGTCGAAACCCGCTAATCTTAATCTTTTATATGCAATTTCCCACAGACAGGACTGTTAAACCAGTTGTGGACACTGGTCGGTGTAAGTGGAAGTACACCTTCCCATTGAGCCTTGCGGTGCACTCGCTCTGGGTTGGAGCCGATATTGGGATTCAAAATTCCATATACCACGAATGGGATTCGAACCCAGTACCTACTAAGTCTCAAATCTGACGCGTTTAACCATTGCACCACGGAGACCGGTTTAACCGTTGTTTTTACTATAGCAATGATAAATTTAGTCGTAAACTAACTGATATTGAGCACTGACCCGGGATTGTGCAGAGAGCATTGACACTAATACTATGAGCGGGCCGGCTAACACCGTTACAGCCTAACTAAACAGAAGCTCCCGAAATTCCTTTATTTATCGATTTGGTATCAATTAAAGCAAATCCGATTAGAGTTTGATCGACAGCCATGGGATAGCGAACCCGTATCGATGGATTTTAATCACGAACATAAGGTCACAGCAGTAATTATACCAATACATAGAGACGCCTTCATAGCGCAAACAGAAATCCAATCCGATGTGACCATATACACCATGTAGTATACGTCTACACGGCGGACGACATGTGAGACAGAGAGGATCTATATGACATAGTCCAGACCACGTATTCCGTCAAATGCCACGTTGCCCTCAGTCACGCATTGTCGTGTACTGTAATTGAACTTTCTGTGGCATTTACTGATTTAGTGGGGATTTTTCAATATAGTGTTTTTGGCATTGATACATGCATATTATATCTTCGGAACACAAAGGGAGTCACTGTGGGACGTAGCGCAGTGCAAGAGCGTGCTTCTGGGGTTTGATGGGTCGAAGGATCGATCCTCCTCAGTAGACCTGTTGGGTTACTTCCGGTTCCAATCAGTGATCCACGACTGGTCCATCTGTGGGAAAGTGCCAACAAAATATATGTGATCCAGTAGTGTTAAACACACTTTAACTTTATAGTTGTAGTCTACACAGTGTGATTAATGTGTATGTCGTCATTCATTTTTGTTACGCACAAAAACATTTGGTTTAATAGTAAATATATATTTACATTTTTTTACATGAATTCAGTGCGCAAAGGTTGCTGCACTGAAATAAACCAATCAACGAGAGCGTTTTACAAGCACGCTGAAACATTAAATATAAGGCCAGGATGATAATTAAAATAGATATCAACACCACATTAAGCAAAGGTAATACAGTTCGTGTATGCACAATTTTAAAAAGTGGTATAAATCTGTCAGGTGTTGAGGTGTCAATTATTTAGTTGCTGCACTGAAATAAACCAATCAACGAGCGCGTTTTACAAGCACGAGGCGGCACTAAATACAAGGGCAAGATGATAATTCTAAAAATTAGATATCAACACCACATTAAGCAAAGGCAATAAATTTTTATGTATGCACAGTCTTAGTAAAAAAAATTATGTGGTATAGATCTACCAGATGTTGTAGGTGTAAAATTTAGTTGTATTTTTTTTCAAAGAATACTAGCACGTGAGCTGTTCTTTTAATGTACTAAATTATACAAGATACTTCAGATGCAATCAATGCACATGCATGTTCGGTTATGCGAATCAAATATAAACGTGACATACACTTTTGAAATTTCTCAATCCAATAAGCAACGTTAATGTCAAAGTTAACGATGCTGACACAAATTGTACACTTCGTCTTTTCGCGTTTGTCATCATCACTCACATAGAACACTTTCACACTGCCTAATGTATATTCCGTGTGTAGCTCTAAAACGCTACGAGTTTTTTCTAAGCAAGTTGACTAGAAAATACGATCGAATGAGCATTGCCCTTCGTTTCGTTGAATCGATTACACACTGACTGAGTCTCGTCCCGCGAATATGTTCTTTTAAAGATCTGGCAGAAGTGTTTCTCCATGCAATCGTACATTTATGCGTATTAAATTATCGTTTTTTAGTCAGCCATTATTCAGCTTTTTCAGACAAGATGGCAATTATATCTGGTTACGTGCTACCTAAGTGTCTTTCAGTGTCGTCTCTTAGTCTAAACGAATGCCTTCTTAGAATATTGTCGTAATGAACTTGGTTGCGACATCTACTGTATATACCACCCATTATTTTTTAAATCTGAATCGTTAGAAAACGAATGATTTCTTGGTATTTAGTCGTTGCCACTTCTAGTCCACATTCAAAATAATGTCTGTTTCTAGTTGGTGGATTCATGATAAAAATAGTTCACTAATCTGAGTACATGTATATGTTTTCGATTATATTACCTAGATGTAGCTCTAGACTCATCCCTGTAACATGATTAAACCCGCCACTGGCTTCAGTACTCGGGGATGCTGTTTATCATTAGTATGACTCCGCTTGTGATGCATGTATTATTCACGCATGGTAAATACTTAATGAACGATCAGATCACAGAATAACTGCATCAAACTTCCTCATGTCTATATGTACATCTTATCTATACAGTGTGTGTAATCCGATCCACACATCCCATCACCCACATGCAATGCAATCAGGCTCCATGGAACGCTGAAGCATATAATTATAGTTCAACATTTCAACCTACAACGGATGGCCCTCTATTCCTCTGGAGTGCTCTTTAAAACAGTCTTTGAGTTTCATCCAGTCATGCAAAATCTCCTTATAGTTGACATCAACAAACAAAAGAAGAATTTCGATATCCTCAACATGACGTGTAACCACCGTCTCGGTTGTGGAGCACGATTTAACCCAATGCTACAGCTCCCGTGTGAGGTCAAAGGATCGCAAGTCTCAACACTTACATCGACCAGTGTCACACTACTGGTTAGCAAAGGCAGTGGTATGTACTGTTAGGTCCATAAGAAAATATAAAATATCCCTTACGACTTATTTAAAAGGAGTAGCGGGTTTCCTATATCATACTAACACTAACTTAGGGACTGTTCAGGTAGATGTACCGCGTGTTCGCGACAGACGTGCTTGAAAATCAATTGGATATAAAACGTAAATAAACTATAACTAACTAACTAACTAACTAACTAACTAACTAACTAACTAACAATATAACGTATTAAGTGCTCAGTCACTTGTCTTTATAGGCCATGGTAGCTACTGCCTTGTGTGGCTATTGCCAGTATTGGTTTGAGTGAGGATATTTTGATCATGAAGCTATAGAAATGGTAAAAGGGAGGCGACTCTTTATATTCTATTTTATTATGAACATAGGACTTATTTCTCCTTTTGAATACCCTATATTATTCATTTAACATTTATAATTATTATACATGAAATAGTAATTTATGCAGTTTGACTTGACTTGATTTGTACAATCTAAAGTATGCAATATAAAACTAATGCATTAAGTGTGAAAGTATAGAACCCCAAAATAGCACCTAAAGAAAGTTGACCTACACAGACAAACCGTAATGTTGATGGCAAATATCACCAGACACAGTGAGTGTTATTCCACAATATTGATAGTACCAGGATATGACTGACGCCTTGCGGACACAGATGATATCTGGTGTCCAGTAGTTTCTAAAATCATATTTTGACCTCCTGCTCACGTTTTTGTCGTTAAGATGAAACAAAAATTCAAATGTTTGTACTTACGACGTGTGCCACCGGTGGTCACAGTCGTTATAATACGCGGCTAGCCGTTAATTATATATAACGTATATTTATATTATAGCTTTGGGATTCATGGGAACATAGGTAACAGTCATCATCTATCGTTACATGAAGGTGTTAGGGAAATGATAATGGATGTTATGTTCTTATTTCAATCAAACTGCAATGAGTCGTAATGTTAACCGCATGTAAACAATTGTTGATACCAAACGCAATAAAGACATTCAGAACATAATTATTGTTCAAAAATATATACATGTACAGGGTGCTTCATAATATCTGTCCTTATAAGAAACTGTTATAGCTTCGTCAATGTTTAAAATATTAAAACTATGTATGTATCATCATGAAGTAGGTAGATGGAAAGTTTTACCAACATAAAATTTGGGGTGATCATTTGGCGTCATCAATGACCAGGGATGGCTATACCACACTCGCCCAGTTTGAGGGGATATCTGAATGATAGGGTGTATGTCCAGACTCCTGCCAATGCCAAGGAACTGAAGTTGCAGTCAAGAGGGAGATCCGTGTCATTAACAAACAAACATGCGCAGATGTCATCAGTAACAGTAAACAAAGGGATGACGTCATAATAATTGCCCAGAACATATTTTAGGAATGGACACTGAAGCGTATTGGCTGTAATGAAGGTAATAATTCCCAAGTATTATACATCAAATACAAATTTATTATATCTGCCATAAGGCTATGCTTTACAATTTATTGTATGCTGATGTGTGTATTAAATACAAAATGTACAGAATAAGGACAGATAATATAAAACACCCTGTCATAATTGAATTTGTAATTTTTTTCAAATGAGTGATACAAACTTTTAGACCCAAATGTTGACTGAATTATATTGGCTTCCTTTTTGGTAAAAAGCATAATATTGTATTTATTCCAGAACATCCGTATACACTCAGTTGTTATTTTTATTAGACATAATACAATCTTTGGAAATGCCTTAGCGACACGTCAAAAATCATACATAGGGCCTACCCGTAAAAGGAGATGGTATTGTTATGACGTGAAAGGCACAATGCTTGTGTTGCTAATGCTATTTTAAACATATTTCTGGCTCATTAAACATGTTTCTGTTATTAAAATTAACATTTACTTAAATATCTTATTGCCTACACTATCAAAATATGTATATGATTATAATGCATTTGTGACAACTTAATGTGGTCCTTGGACTTTTGTTTACAATATTGTCGTAAGATATCTATTATTTTAGTCAAAAGTACACATCAAGGTGACCAGAAACAGGTAGGATATACATATGCTGATAGTGTAAGCAACAATGTGTAATATAAGTAAATGTTAATTTTAAAAATAACAAAATGCGCCATTAGCCAAAAATATGCGTAAGCATGGTGGTTTATACTGCCCTGTTTCTGGGATAGTGCATATAGAACCCTTGCTGTTTACTAACACTAACTTCTGCACTGAGCGGGCAGACGAGGCAGCTGGACTGCGTATCCAGGACAGAGTTCTTGAACCACAATTGGACATAAGCACGTAAATAGGTTATACCGGTAACTAACTAAGCACGGTGGCATTCGTCTTAAAACTAGGCATTGTGCCTTGAAAACAGTAACTGTTGGAACCTTGGGTGTGGAGGTATGTAACGTACCCGAGAAGGTCCAGATCGCACGTTCTGGCTAGAACGATCTATTGGTATTCGTCTTAGGACAACATATCACAACGCTGTGAAATATAGCTTATGTATCATATACCGTGTTACAAGAGCTACAGTATACAGATAGTACACGTTGAGAGATATAAAAATGTGCTGTGTACATTAGTGGGTTTGATAACAGAGACATGTAACGATGGCAATAAGTAGGTTGACGTGTAGATATATTCTGCTTTACATATTGTGCTCGTTTTGCACTATGTACACATTACGACCTGATAAACATGTTGTATTTACAGCGAGTCATTTTGTTTCAATACAGTACATGTAACGTTACACTGAGAGCTCAGAACGGGTATACGCATAGGTAAGTCATGTTTGAGTTGGATTATTAACCGTAGGTCTAATAGTTAGTAAAACGTTAAAGTTTGGTGAACGACACTGATTAACAGATTAATGTACTAATCTTTTAACTATAATTGGATGCGAAACGCATGGCGATTTCGACACATTTTCTCAGAAGTAGCCCGCTTATGCTACAAAGGATATTTTCACGCTCTTTCCCAGGATAACAACACGTACCATGAAGAAACTTTTATGTACCACCGAGAAACTCGACTAATGAAATAGGTTTATTAAACGTCATTTCTATTGTCTTCGGTATCATGTCTGGTGATGTTATGTTCAAAATAGTGTCCTTTATCACGTTTGTGTTTGAACAAAGAACTGTAATATTTGTAAACATGTCCACATTCACAAGGGAATGTTTTGTGAAGATGTGTGGCATCTGTGTGATGAGTGAGAGAAGCAGAATCTGAAAACATGCTAGAGCATACGACACATTTAAATTTCAACATTCCTTCACATAATTGTTCATGTTCCGACTTCTTATATCTACCATGGAACTTTCTCCCACCTCTATCGCAGCTATGTGGCATTACATCATTGTGTATGTTTAAATGGTCCTGGTATTTGGTTTCCTTCATAAAGACACGTTTGCATTTTACGAAGGGACAAGTATGTTTTAGTGGTTGTAGAGTCCCGATTGTGCAATTTGTTATGTGCTGTTAGGCTGGATGATGTCTTGAATACGTTTCCACAAGTCTGACATAAATTGGCATCAGCATGCTTCCGCTGTCTGTGCGAGTTCAGTTCCTTCTTGTTGTAGAAGAATAGATTGCACTCTGTGCATCTGAGAGCCTTGGTGAACTCGTAGTGTGTCATCACGTGGCGTAACAGAGATGACTTGCCTTTGAAGGTTTTAGCACATTGGTCACATGCATACATTATGTGTACCTCTATATAGCGTCCTGTTTAGATGACGCCTCTTTAAACGATCCTTGCAGTTGATTAACTTCTTGTAATTTGTCCATCATCCACCAGTTGCCATATCTGAAAACGTTAGTGATATAATAAACTTAGAAAATGGTTTAGCATGATTCATGAGAAAAAATGCACCACACCAGTCGACCACTGATCTAAACATCAAGGTAGATTAAAGTTTGATCTCGCATCATAAATGCTGTGTATTACATCTTGGCTAATTGAATATATTTAACTATGTATGGCAACTCCATCAATCCAGATTTAACATGTTCAGTGTTATTGCTGACAGCTAATTTAATATTACAATATTGCAAGAAAATTGACAGCGGATATAGAATATCCATTAAACAGGTATTTCGGTATACAGGGTAAACCAACAATTCTCACTATGATGTGCTGAGTTGCATATAGCAAATTGCTCTGAGTATTACTGGTATCTCCAATTGCCAAACATCGTTAGAGTGTATTCATTCACCAGTGAATGTTTATATACTATACACTAATCTAAATTATCTCAAACAAAAATAGTGTGATCGATTTGTTTAAATGAAGTAACAACTGAGAAATATCCGGGAATGTCTATATATAGATATTTGGACGATTTAATAGACGGTTGTTTCTTCTTGGGAATATTAATCGATAAAATGTAATAATGTTTTGCCAGATAATGTAGGCCTTTGTTTTTTATTCTTCCTGATGTTTAGTAGGACCGAAATATAGGACGTTAAATTATCTTATCAACTCGACGCACAATCATGTCAATGATAAGGATGTATGTACTACAGAAGGTATATTGAAAACACTATTTCGCGTATTAAATTATAATTTTATCCTAAAGTAAACAGTAGTCGTTTACATTTTCTTTTGCAGCTAGTTGTATGTTGGCCAACATGTATAACTCACCATCGATTATCATTCGGTTCGCCTCGGACTGGTTTCTCCCCCGAGTCTGTCTGAGTATCACCGCGTTCCTGTGTGCCCGTCGTGTTGCTTTACCCTGGATACATACATGTGCGAAGTGGTTAGGAAGCAGCTAGGGCTATAATTGTTTAAAAATGTACATGCAAAATGCCTGTGCAGTATGTTTACCCAGTGCGCTCTTCCCGGTACATGTTGACACACATTACTAGCTAACTGACAATGTTTGTCAGATGTCTTTGCAATAGGTCAGTTCTCCGGGAGGTGTTATGAATAGCCTACTGTACGGTACTGTGGAAGTGTATCATGATCACCGTCGATGAATCATTTCTGAAAATACCTACTTAATCAATACTTGTTTAATTTGTGTGTGTGTGTGTGTGTGTGAGTGTGTGTGTGTGTGTGTGTATGTCTGTGTGTCTGTGTGTGTGCGCGCGTGCGTGCGTGTGTGTTCGTTCGTGTGTGTGTGGGTGTGCGCGTGCGTGTGTATTCTTGTGCGCGCACGCGCGCGTGTGTGTGTGTGTGTGTGTGCGTGCGTGCATGCGTGTACGCTCTCCCACATATAGATCAACACGCACCCACGCGCACGAATTGAACACTTATAATTATTTTAAAGGGGGATGGTCATAGTTGACGTAGGCTGACACACACGCACGCACGCGTGCACGCACGCACGCACGCACATTCATGTGTATAATATGAGAGCTTGACATTGCGTATTATCAGTCAACTCGTTACATATATCATGTTGCCTTTAAACCAGAGCGCTGAAGGATGTCTGACGTTTCTAAGTGCACTTGGAATCTGCATACACAAATGTTAAAGCAATTTCGCTATAGTAAATTGTGTTCACATTTCAATTTTCGTCTCAATGTCACCCGAACTCCCCCGACAATTCAAACATGTAAACCGTAGATGCTCGGTTTAAAAATGTCACAGTATATAATTAGTTTTCGGGATGCGTACACATGTGACTAAACTAGCTTGACTGTGGTGTTTACACAGTAGTGACGTTCACATCAAGACGTGTTAATTACAACACTTTTGGTGCAATTCGTGTTTGTGGAAGTTGTTTTCAGACAGAAAGAAAGGAATAGAATTCACATTAATACTGTTGTGCACCCTGTCGAACCACAGCGGGATAGTTTGTAAAGGACACAGGTAAAGCATACAGGTAGAGAATACAGGTAAGACTGCGCTTTCTATATGTATGAAGCATGCATGCATATTGTTCGCTTTAACGACCGATGAAGTTTGCTTTACAGGATTAACCCATAGCACGGAGTTTCTCCTTTATTTTAAATATTGACCAGGTGAAAAAGCTCGCGTCTCGTACCTGTTAATGACATTTGAACCTGGTTTACAGTAAACACCATGTGGAAACGAGAATAACACGCGTTGTAACGGCGGGAGCGTGCAATTTCGGTAAGGACGTATACGTTTTGTAAACTGCCAATTTCTTTCCTAATAACCTTTTTTTAGATTTTCTCTCGTTAACTGTTGGATGAACCATTTAACACAGCATGTTATCGTCAATATTGACAAATAATTATTCAGGTTTTTAATCTTAGAGGTGAACTAATAGTGGTAGTGAAAACATGGAGATGAGATCGTTCTAGTTAAAATGACGGGTACGTGATTGAAGAACTTAATATATTTAGTTTAAAAAATACACTTTATATAAAATAGGTATAAGTATTATTCAATCACTAGAGACCTGAAGCCAGTCTATAGGTGAAATAGCCTATATATATACAAGTGCATCAAACTTGTTACCTTCGTGATTTACAGATTCATATTATTAATAGCCGAACACTTCGACATGACAAAGTTACGTTAGTTTCGTAAACAATTTATGCAATTTGGCTCTATTATTTCCAAAGAAGTGATGCGTGTTTTGAAAACAAAGGACTACCTTCTGAAAACTGCGTTTTGCATTCAACGGTTAGGGCGCCTATGTCTTATTTGATGTAAATTTCTTTTGTCATAAACGTTGTGTATATTGTAGACACGATTATAAGTTTGGAAATTAGAACTGGTATACTAAAGCTTTCGCTGTTAGCGTTTAGAAAGTCATGCATAGTCTACTTTATTGAAATAATTTGTGTGTGCTTTTCCCTGTTTGTTTTGAGAACTTCATAATCATGTTGGTTGATTGAACATGTTACGTGGATGGATTAATTGGATTGAGATACCTATTTGACCTATTTTGTATTTAAACCCATCATAATGAATACAATGACCAAACAGTTCCCTAAAAGATAAACCTTTTGTTTTCATATAAAATGTTTAATGTATCTGCTATTATTATGGTGTTAAACTTAGTGTGACGTCGTCCTTGGGCAAAAGAAAATCCTTTTTGATTTTCAGGATGGTTGGGCAAATTTGAAATTATCGGAGTAGGTGTTTGTTAAACATTAATTGTGAACGCTCAATACTTACTTATACATAATCAAAATTATGAAGTATTCTCTTTCAAAGTGCATGGTTTTCACACAAAAATCTAAATGGCAATAGGTAAGTAATTATAATATAACATTTCCTTGAATAATGTCTCGTTAATTGATAGATACAGGACCCGATTTCAAACTATAATAAGAAAATCTATGTATATTTACTGCAGGCACGTACGTTCTTGGCAAAGACGGAAAACCGCAACCTGTTTTAACCCGGGTCATTTGAGTGCTTTGTGTGTCCGGCTGCTGTATTCGACCTACCTATCTTTGTTGTATCACGAATAAAGACAGATAAAACAAACTCCTGTTTTAAACTAACAACTTAATTCGTCCACTGGAGTTAATTCAAAATACGTTCTACTTAGGCCTATATTTATGTACATACATAATTTATATACATACATACATACATACATACATACATATAATTCATTATACTCCATACATTTGCCAGGATAATTTGTCTCGATAATCTACTATACGTGGAATTAGCAACAGACAAATTATATTTGTTCATGTAGATCCCGTTAAAGTGTCATACCTGTCTACACTGTATCAAACCCCCAATCAAATTGATTTTGTTACCTCCATTTGTCAAGTATCGACTTACCATCAGCGGTCAGCCCTTTTTGTGGACATAGGCGCGGATCTAGGAGGGTGTGTGTTCAAGTCCAACCCCAAACCCTAGAAAAAAATCTCTATTTCTAAAAAGTTTACCTGTAGACCAATACTCGCTATACTACTGCTCGAAGCGGACCGAGAGTGCGTCTAAACACGCGAGAAACATTTTAATTTGTT
This sequence comes from Melanodrymia aurantiaca, assembly GCA_032355825.1. Taxonomy (NCBI): domain Eukaryota; kingdom Metazoa; phylum Mollusca; class Gastropoda; order Neomphalida; family Peltospiridae; genus Melanodrymia; species Melanodrymia aurantiaca. The sequence continues at coordinate 13,103 of JAULBR010031870.1, forward strand.
TCTATTAGATTTACCAAGAAGCACGTCAGCGACGTATTTTGTCTCTAACATTAATGTTTTATAAAATATACCACGTTAATCATAAATAGTGACTGCTGTTTCCGAAGTTCCCCTTTCTGATGTACTCCAAACTACAACACATTTTGAAATTTCGATGTGCTAAAACGCAGACCCATCGCATGACCTAGGAGACAGAGGAGGCCAACATCTCGATATTTTGCAATGGCATTAACATGTTTCTGAATAGTGAATGGCGTTTCAGAGAATCCTAATTTCAAAAGCATCTGGTGGAGGTTGCCCAGACCCTCCGCTGTAAGTCTCTATTGCACTTCCTGCATGTCTGATGTGTAGGCATATTGAATTTTACAAGTTTCTGCCCTCCTTATAGACTGCGCACCAAAACGTGTCGAGGAACGCATTTTACCGCTTCTAATTTTCAAACTTTTCTGGGAAGGCGAACCCCCACCCCAGACCACCCTCCTCAACGTTTTGAAAACAATTTATGACATTAATTCCAATACACATTAATACTTGGGCGCAATTATTTAACTTGTACAAAGTTTTATTAATTGGAAATGTGTACGCACAATAAACTATAATGGCGTAAATTGTTGTTCGAAATAAAGGTGAAGATCTTTGATCTTATTTACATATTTATTGTATCCTTTGATAGTGTAATATCATTTGTTTGAGCGACTTTATTATAACAGTATCAAGCGGTAATACCGCTCCAGGCTGTAGGTCGTTGTTAAATATCTGACGGTCTGACGTCGAGTATTACACCTTGATTGTCACATTGTCACTTCTAGTTGCTAGGCCCATCTCTTGTCTCTGTCTGTTACCTCTGACAAACAACACGCAAATATACAGGCGGTTCCAAAAGGGGGCTCAGTGGAACTAGCACCACTCTTAAAACATTCATTGCCGTTGTTTTTGTTTTTAAAATAATTGTTTAAAATATGAATTACGAATGCTAAACTTTTGTTAGGGTTTCCCTTTTCATGAGATGATCCATGTGCTCTTTTCACTTGTTACCCAACCCACAACGCTACCCAAAAAAATGTCTGGATACCCCGTTCTATGAGCTACATAAAAAAGCAAGCTTAGTTCATTCATACAGGTGACCTTCCCCGCCGTAGTCCTGATCATTTTGCACCAACGCATGTCCTATTGTCCAAATCGAACCAAAGCTCGCAACAAAAAGTGAGTCACTCAGTTTGTCATGTTAAAATCAGGTTTAAGACAGCTTTAAGACGAGGTGTCATTCTTGAGTCTACCACAATGAATTATCAATATAGTATTCAGTACATACAGTCGAGTTAAGTATTCCTTTTGAGCGATAGATTATAGAATATAAATTTACATGTGGGTATTTTTAAAATATAGTCACTGTTCTTGTTGTATATTCAGTACGAGCGGCAGACTGGGCGAGTGAGGTAGGAACTGTTTTATTATATAATCATTCATGTAGTACTACTTTAATGTTACAATACCATAGATATAGTCTAGTCTGCGTATAGTAAAAAATAAGAACGTTACACTTTAACTGTTCCCGCAATAATTATAATGTATGATATAGGCGCAGCTAATATTCCCAAGTATTACTCCATATATCACAAAGATACTATTTGGTATAGTAATACTTCTCATAATCAGCGGTAATTTTCCGTGATAATACTCTATATAGCCATGGCTACTGTTCCGTGGTAATACTTCAAATAGTATAGTTATGGTTACTATTTCGTGGTAATGCTCCATAGTCATGGTTACTATTTCGTGGTAATTTAATATGTTATTACATGGCTAGTAGTAATACTCCGTATAGTAACGTTACTATTTCGTATTATAATTCTTAGTATTTACCAATGTTACTATTTCGTATTAATACTCCAAATACCATGGCTACTAGTCCATAGTAATACTGCAAAACATGGTTACTATTCCGTAATAATTTCTCGATACTGTCATGACTACTATTCCATAGGGAGCGGGATGTAGCTCAGAGGTAGAATGTCCGCCTGTGGCGGGGTATGTCGAGAGATCGATCCTCCACAGCGAAAACATTTTTATGGGCCAGTGATCCACGATTGGTTTATCAAATTCCGTGGTGTGTGCTATCCTGTATATGGAAAAGTGCACATAAAATACCCCTTGCTGTCATTCGTGGAAGAGTAGCCTATGTGGCGGCAGCGGGTTTCCTCTGTGAC
>JAULBR010031978.1:0-15302 GCA_032355825.1 Melanodrymia aurantiaca
ATTGAATTGTCGGATGCCAAACAAGAGTACGGTTCGAGAGTAGAGCTCCTGTTTTACACCAGTCGCAAAAGAAAACCTGATTGTTTATAATTAATCAAGCATTACGCTAACTGACAAAAAAGCCCACAACCACTTGATTTTAGTAGGCGCATTAATTAATACTCGCATTTACGGCCGAAGTTTTCCTGCGCATTATTATATACCCGCATTAATTTCATGTTTTACAGTATTCATATTTATTACTTGCACTTCTAACAAGGTGAATAAAAGTGTCACATTTGATAGCTTTCAAGTATAGACATGATGCTTCTCAGTTCCATAAAGACTTCTGAATAACATCATTAAAAAAAAAATTTGCTATTAGGATGTGATTATAATTTTCATATTTTATAAAAAAACCCACATCATTTTGTATTAGGATGTGATTATAATTTTCATATTTATAGAAAAACATTTTGAATTAGGATGTGATTATAATTTTCAGATTTATAGAAAAATATCATTTTGAATTAGGATGTGATTATAATTTTCATATTTTATAGAAAAATATCATTTTGAATTAGGATGTGATTATTATTATTATCATATTTTATAGAAACCAGCTGAAGTTCTGATTGGATCCCTGTCGGTTAGCGGGAAAACAAAATGGGACATTCTTGATAATATTGTGCGAAAAATATTTAAGGTAAGTACCTTTTGTCATTTAAAATCTTATTTCATTTACTCTTTTTCGCTTATTTTATTGCTATATTAATACATCTGATCATTAAGATTGTGACAAGTATCTGCCTGACATGCGAGAGATCATAGGCTCGATCCCAGTAAGTGGACTGTTTAATAAGACTGGTCTGACAGGTTTTAAAAAAAATGACCGGTATATCATAGGCAGAAGTATTTCTTTCCTAGATGCCTGTCCATTTTTTCTGTTCTCTCATAGATTAACATGGATTAAACAGCAACTGCAAGTTCAATTCCTTATCACACTTATACATGTATGGTATAACAACGAATGCATAATTTATGTAAAATAATTTTTCCAATATAAAACACTAAAAAGATAAACTTGCCATTAGTTTATGATAACTATGTGATAGATTGGTGTACATGATTTATTAATTTTTTGTTTTCCAGGAATATGTTCTCAGAGTTGACCCTGTGACGAATCTCGGTGTTAGTGCGGAAAGTGTATACTCGTATCACATTGGAGAAATAGTCAAAACAAAGGGTGAGCACTTTGATTCTCATAAGTAAAATATCACCTCTAATTACTCTACTTGAGACTTTAACCACTAAAATTATGATTAGTCGAAAATTACCAGTATTGATATTTATTAAAAAAAACAATTTTTTGTTGTGAAATTACATATCGCAAGTTTTCAAATTAGCCAACTTTGCAGCCTGAATATTACCATATGTTTATTATTTTCAGAATCTGAGATACCAGAGTTGCTTCCTATTGGATACCTTGTGGGTGATACAATGCAGATCAGTATTTGTCTTAAAGGTAAGCATGCATATTAGTAGTATAGCTTGCAACAGTTTAAATATTGCTTGTGAGGATTGGGGTAGGTTGGGTGGGGGTTCTTCTGGGCTAAACTTTTTATGAAGGATAATGCTTTTGGGAATCGCATGCACAGTAACATAGAATTAAATTATTGTGCATTTGCATTCATGTCTTACCTAATCTATATTGTATATTTACAGTGTTCTATAAATAATTTTAGCTCAGAGATAAATTGCATAAATTATATTTGTATTAAACCTCAAATGACGTTTGTTCTATACTATGATTATCACACTATTGATAAATTCCTTATGCATTCAACACAACATTTATAAATATTAAACAACATTTTATGTAAGTTGTGATCTTTGTCCTATTATTATTATTATTATCATTATTATTATCATTATCATTATCATTATCATTATTATTATTATATCCTTTATATTACAGGAACGAAGCAAACGAGTGTGGACTCGCTAGCCTTTGAATCGATGATTCCCAAAACAATAATCCAGCGCTACGTGTCTCTACTGCTGGAGCACCGGCGCATCATCCTGTGTGGACCGAGTGGGACCGGCAAGACGTATCTTGCACAAAAACTAGCTGAACACCTCGTCCTCAGGTTCGCGTCTTAGTCATTCTTAGTCAACATTAATCAGTTTTATGTACATATTTGGTCAAAATCTAATTCAATCACAGTGTTTTTATTATCTACAAATACAGCCTTCAGAATTTGTGGTAGTTGTTGACAGTGTTGCCACAAAAGGTGGCACAAAATTGATTTGCAAAAATTCAAAACGAACCATTTCTGCTGCCATTGCATTCAAAACTCAATGGCCATTTTAAATAATTGACTTTTGAGTTCTTAATATTATCATTCAATAAATCTAACTAATTTACTAAACCAAATCAGGCTGCAAAATGACTGGGTTCGCATCGCAAAATCTTGGGATCACGATGCAATATTATTACTTATTTTATATAAGTGCTAATCAAATTCCTGTAGTTGCTTTTCCATTCCCCATCCAGTAAAACAAACTGCTATTCACAATTTTAAAAACAAATTGCACCCTGCAAGTGATTGTTTTGCATTCTCTATGACATACATGTATTGACACTATTTTCCTTGGTTTCAGGTCCGGCAGAGAGCTGACCGCTGGTTCCGTGGCTACGTTTAACGTGGACCACAAGTCGTCTAAAGATCTGCGACAGTACCTGGCTAACATCGCCGACCAGTGTGAGAACACGAGCGTCAATGAGCTGCCCAGCGTGATCATCCTCGACAACCTCCACCACGTCGGCTCCCTTGGCGAGGTCTTCAACGGCTTCCTCAGCGTCAAGTACCAGAAGTGTCCATACATCATCGGCACCATGAACCAGGCTACTAACGCAGCTACCAATCTACAGCTACACCACAACTTCAGGTGAGTCGATGTGATGACCGGATGTGATGTTCAAAGAACTTATGTTGCACACAATAAATGATATAAATATTATTTTGGTAAAAACTATATGTGTGCACAGTCCATAAAACATTGACAAAGTCGTGATATTGAGTATGCATGCATGCATGAAGCACTTACAAAAAGAACATCATTTGCATTTATTATGTATACAGAGTGATTGTTAGGCAAACGTGTTGTGTAATAGCACATGCTAAAATTAACACTATTGCTTAATATATATGTATATATATGCAGATATTTTTTAAATGGAAGCATTAATAAGTTTCATTAACTTTTTAATTTACATGTAACTGTGTCAATAAATAATTTGCTTTTTGCATGTTGCTTTTAAGCCTGCATCTCTATACATGTCATGTTGATTATTTTCTTCAGATGGGTGCTGTGCGCAAACCATATGGAGCCAGTTAAAGGATTCCTCGGTCGATATCTGCGCCGCAAGCTGGTAGAAGCCGAGGTGCGTACCGGTATGCGGAACAATGACTTGAACAAGATCATTGATTGGATACCCAAGGTGTGGTCGCACATCAACAAGTTCCTCGAGACACACAGCTCATCTGATGTCACTATTGGTGAGTCACATTTGAACGTCACAGATAGTACAAGGGAATTAAAAAATATATATAAAGTTTGTTTGTTTAACGATGCCTCTGGAACACATTGATTATTAATTAGTGGTTATATCGACACTTGGTCACAGAGGAAACCTGCTGCAGCCATAGACTACTCCTTAAAATAGCAGCAAGGGATCTTTTATGTGCTTTTTCCCAGACAGGATAGCACATACCATGGCCTTTGATAGACCACTCGTGGACCACTGGTTGGAATGGGAAATAACTCAACATGTCCTCCTGAGAAAGATCAAGTCGCAAGTGGACGCTACCACTGAGATATGCCCCGCTTACCTACAAGTAAATTAATGATAAAACAACAACTAAAACTGAATATTTATTGCTTCATATGTACATGTTATTTCTATAACAAGTTGCAGTGTATATCTGTATTTGTAAAAGTGTACTTCAACTGCTGACACATATTCCTACATTCCAACATTCGTTTTACAGGACCACGCCTCTTCTTGTCCTGCCCCATGGATATCGCTGGCTCCCAGGTGTGGTTCAAAGATCTGTGGAACTACTCCCTGGTTCCCTACATGCTGGAAGCGGTCCGGGAAGGACTTCAGGTAACTTCATATTGTTGCTGTAATGAATAGCTGCAAATTGAAACATTCATGTCTTAACGGTACCTAAATGTTGGCTGTTAATTACACACATTGACATTGTTAGAATAAATGTAATTTCTGAAAATGTGTGAACACATAACTTACCGGTACTATACATAAGAAAATTGATTTTTTTTGGTTTGTTTTACAAATTGAATAAAGGAATATTTTTCGAAAATTGTAATTTAATGATCTAATTAGACAATGTATTACCAAAGAATACATTTTCCAAAAACAGATTTTGAAATATATTGGACAGGATAATACATACCATGGCCTTTGTTAACCAGTAGTGGGACACTGGCTGGTGTAAGTGGAGCACTAAGGGTTGGAGCCGGTACTGCAATTATAAACTCCATGCCATGATCAGGATTCGATCCCAGTAGCTGCCAATCTTGAGCCTGGTGGTGTAACCACTACCCTATTGCCACCGAACCCATTATATGTTTGACTGTTACAGGTGTATGGATGCCGAGCACCATGGGAAGACCCCACAGACTGGGTGGTTGACCAGTTCCCTTGGACAATGGGTAGCGCCAAGGATGACCGTTCATTGTTGAAGATTCGCCAGGAAGATGTCGGCTACGATTCTCAGACAGGAACGGTTCCACCGGGAACATCCAAGATGAAATCACAGACAAGTGCTAGTGACACTGAGGCAGACCCACTGGTGAGTGTCTGGGTCAATTTGTTTACAACAGACTAACAGAATGATACTATATTAACATGAATAGTAAATTATTAAAACTGCATAATCAAATATTTTGTATTTTATTATCTACGAACTAAATCAATGTTTTCTAATATGTTTTTCAGTAAAGTAAGTGCAAATATTTGTCAAATAATGTAGTCAGTCATATTAGTTCAGAGTCATAACCAGTGTAGCAATTTCTGGTATTTATAAGGCATTATTTGCAGTAAATTGTGTTAAATAATGTTGAATTTGGATAATGCAATTTAGCTAGAATAACATGATTTTTGAGGATATGTATGAAAAACAAAACTACACTTGAATCTGTTGAGTACCATTTATCTTACAACTCATTTAAAATTTATCAAATTTGTTGGATCTATTTTGAAATAACTTATAATATAAATTGTATGTAATGTCAAAACTAGTATTCTGTATATTTAATTGATTGAGATAGATGTTATTGTTCCCATTATATATTATGTATGTGCACCGACAGAGTAAAGCACAAAATGTTTGTCTTTCAGGTTAACATGCTGATGCGGTTGCAGGAGGCAGCAAACTATTCAAGTCCTCAAAGCAATGATAGTGACTCTGTCAGTCTTGACAGTCATAGCAGCATTCAGGAGTTTTCCAGCTCTAGTGTAGAGTCCACACTGTGAGGGATACACCACATTCAGGAGTTCACTAGATCCAGTGTAGAGTCCACACTGTCAGGGATACACCACATTCAGGAGTTCACTAGATCCAGTGTAGAGTCCACACTGTGAGGGATACACCACATTCAGGAGTTCACTAGATCCAGTGTAGAGTCCACACTGTGAGAGATACACCACATTCAGGAGTTCACTAGATCCAGTGTAGCGTCCACACTGTGAGAGATACACCACATTCAGGAGTTCACTAGATCCAGTGTAGAGTCCACACTGTGAGAGATACACAACATTCAGGAGTTCACTAGATCCAGTGTAGAGTCCACACTCTGATAGCTGCACCATATTCAGGAGTTTTCCTTTGAATCGCCATACAAAAAACCACTCAGATTTGATGCCAAGGATTCAATAAATTCTATGCATTCATAATGGAACTGTTGTCAACAATGCAGCTATTTCCTGGCTCAAGTTCAGTCAACGCACATGCTTCCATACAGAACAAGGACACATAGACAGACCATATTGTGAAACAAGTTCAGAGGTCTAGTGATCCTGTGCCTATGTCTTGCCCAAACCTATCAGCTATTGGCAACAATGTTGGAGTTTCTCAGAAGATGGACAAGTGTATTGACCCTGTTATCTGATTAGATAGCATCTGCATATTATTATTCTTAAAACCCATATTTGAATCTCAAACTCAATCATAAAGCTGATGTTATACAAGTAACAACTGTCATCAGTGGTATTGCTTGCAAATGAATATCAGTCTAACACAACCAGCAGAAGACGATTAACATGTACAGAAAATACTCAAAGCCACAATAGTCATAGCCTTATGTCTCTTGACCAACCTCCCGCAATATGTTTGAGTTGTCTTAGTTTCAAACATTTCTCTGATAACCATTTTACCACTGAATGTGGTCCTTGTCATATGCAACAAGAAAGAAAAGATTTGGGTTCAATATTAACAATGTGTACTCAACCCATTCAGTTAATGAAAGCAGTTTATTTGGATGTTGAATGCTGTGCTACGTGCAATACAAACACAAGAATGCATAATCAGTTGTGAAGAATGTAGCACAATATACCCTTGGTCATCACTGCAACCTCGCTTTGGGCACAGCTTGCGGCTCCTGGACAGTATCCTCGCCACCCTGTCGGCAATGATCACAAAGGCAGGCATGCATGAACCTTAAGTGGACACGAGTATGTCAAAGTCTTGACTGCAACCTACATTTTAAGAAGAAATAGTCTCAGAAGAGTTTGCTGGAAGTCCTACATGATGTTTAGTACTTTAGAATACAGTCAATTCAGTTGTCTTACAGTGATGAGTGTAACTGAAAAAAATCATCTTCGACAAATGTGTTCACTGCCAATGCTATAGATTGTGTTTTATACCAAAGAATATTTCAAACACTATTGGTGCAGTAATGAGTGCTCATTACGTCTGGCATACAGTATTGATAAACTTATACATGTGTTGTATTCTGCAAACTCGAAGTATTACCGGTATATACATTGTGGCTTTAACTAAAAAATATATGAAAATGGTTTTAAACTATCGTTTGCGATTGCTCACACGTTTTTTGGATAATGTGCTAACAGTTTAACTGAAACACTTTATATGGTGCTAGCCTAATGGGATAAAAAACAAACAATACATACGTTGTAATAATGTGCTTTCACGCCAGCAGAACCACGATCTTCTTTTGGACGAAGTGCTGGCAGTTTTAACAGGAACTCCTATGTATAGTGATAGCAATTTGAACTGTTTGACAGAATAAACTAGACTTTGCACGTGTTAGCAGGAAAGACGGGTGTGCTGGCTGTTTAACAAGCAAAACTTGCATTTGAGTAATGTGCTAGATCATGAACTGGAATATTATATTCTTTTGAGAATGTTGTTAGTTTAATATGGAAATCAACTATGCCGGGTATAACATGCACTCAGTTTTAACCGTCAGTTATAGGACTGAATTCAGCTGTGGGAAAAATTCTCTAACATTTGTTTTATTGATTTAAAAATGTTTATTATCATTTTATGCGTAAATTGAAGACAAAAACTTGAAATTATAATGAATATTCTGGAGCTTTTTTTCAGATATGCTTGCTTATATTTTAATGACAAATATTTTACTGTTAAAATACAGGACAGAACACCTGTAAATCCAGATGTTTTGAAAAAAATCTTGTTAAGAGACAGTGGAGACCTCTGCACATGGGGGAGGCAAACCCCCCCCCCCCCACACACACCTCCATCTCGACCCTCATGCTCAACTGCAAAGTTTTAATTTATTTTTATTCACACAAATTCAGTTTTGTTAACAAATGACGTACAGTGAAGCTGTTCTTCTCTGATCAAAATGTCTATGCAAAGTTTCACAATCTGATTTCAAATCAAACTACATGTACATCTTGGAACAGCACAGTTTTAGCTTGTTATGGAAGTTCATCGGCAAGAAACTATGATCTGGTCACTGAAACGTCTAGACAAAATATCATTGCTAAGCCAGATTCAAAACATTGTCGAGTAATCCTAGGAAAGACTCAAAGACATATGCAGCTGTTGGTGCCTTTGAAAGAAATATTGATGAGATTCGTATGTTCCAAGAACAAGAAAAACGGCCACCTCCTTCCATCTTGTTCAAGTGTGACTTAACCATTTTACTGAAATGGCAGCAAGATTGTACTTAACAATTCAAAGCATTCTAATAACAAAGAACATGTCTTGTTTGTTAATGTTTTATTGAAGTCTCGTGAGTTGCTACAAAGATATCCATTGCATGGTGACAAAGTGTAAGCACTGAAATTATAACCAAAGGAAAGTAACTTTAAAATAAGTGCTTGCAGAGTTATTTCTTGACTGTTTTACAATTGAGTGTTGGATTGTGACAAGCAGGAGTTGATATGTCACATTGTTTGTATATTTGTGTGGAACATAGTGCGAGACAGATGATTTAGTGAATGTAATATTTGCTCATCTTTAACCTGTCTCTCCTACCTACACAAAAGCATTTATTTATTATATATTGATGACATTTTCCAAAGTGCCAACTGTATAGACTAGCAGAGTGCACTATGTGCATGCTTTGTAAAGAGTGTAAATTATGTGCATAACAGTGTATTTATATGTAGATAGTTTCATCTAGACTAGTGTATTCAAATGCATTAATTAACAGTTTGCAGAATGTTTGTGTGCTGGCATTAGTCGATGGCAAGGTTTTTTGTTATCATATTTTGTACCAAAATCCTTAGGTAAAATCAGCATGTTTCAGTTTAACTTTTGTCAAAATAGTTTCTGCACAAATTCATCTTTTTTCTGTGAGGTTTTATGAAATTAACTCTTTTTTGGGGTGGGGGGGGGTTTCTAAAAATAGTTTTATAAATATTATATGGCTGAATGGTTTGTTTCTTTTAATTAAAATATTTTGTCACAATTTTCAACAATTATATTTTCTGAAACAAGAATTTGCAAGAACACATTTTGGAGGTACAATCGATTCATAACTTATACATATAGTGTGAAAAGTCATCAGTTATCACTGTACTAGATCTATCAGTCATCTGTTGGGTTTATTTAATAAAAGGACCACACCTCAAACCATTCCTTTGAGATCTGTGAGCGTGTTGTATTGCATTTTATACCAGACAAACGCCTTGCATTGGCAGTTTGAGAGGTCATGATATGACAATAATTATTCAGGCGCTTCAACTCTCACACATCTGGAGTGAGTCACACATTTGGCTTCCATCTCAACCTCTAAAACATATATCTAAATATCGCACACAATTGAATACATTTCTAGTTTCAATAGTAATTTATACATAAATGGTTCACATGTTTTTTCTGAGACTATCACGATGTGTTGAAATACATGTAGCTGTTTGTTTGTTTGTTTGACATCCAATAACCGATGATTCATTAAAGAAACTTTATTCATAAAAGATTGTAATTGTGCTGCAATATGGCACGAGTCTCATTACTGAAAATGTTTTGGCATCCTTGTTAACATATTAACATTTTAACAAGCTGTTCTGGATCATCTTCCTTTTACAAAGAGATTTTATTTCCAAAAACATGTTATCACTGGGACGAGATGCTTGTGTATATATATATGCATACATAATAAACTGACTGTAGATTAATAACTCTATAGTGTATCTACCAAGAAGTTTATTCCGGATCTCATAAAAAATACCAAGCATAAATCTTCATTCCGAGTTGTGAGGTATTTGAATGTAAATATAAAGTGCTATATTTGAGTTTTGCTTCTTTTTATCACTATCAAAATACACTACGTATCATTTTAATTTTAGTGATTATTTTTATTTGCTATGATGCCTCTGAGTTGGGTTTCTTTTTAACATTTCTATTAAAGAAGTTTTATTATTTAAATGCAAAAATGTAGTTTTCAATTTTATTTGGTTTTACTAACATAACCATTTGGTTTTTATATGCCCTCTTAACTTTGCTAGCTTCCATTCAGGCAATGGAAGCATCTCTTTTGTTATTCAGCTTCTCTGGGTTATCAAATGCTGGGGGTTTTTGGGCTAATCTGGAAATTTTGGCTATTAGTTAGAACAATTTACAATGGCATGGTGTTGTTTTCAAATTTATTAAACATTGAAGTTTGACTAACCAAATGTAACAAAAACCCTATCCATATTATTAGTAAAACACTAAATGTAGTCACCAATCTGCATAAAAAAAAGCGTTAGACTAATTTGTTTATTGACAGTCCGAGTCCTGCAATAATAATATGTTAGGGAGACCCCAAAATATTATGATAATGTCCAATTTTAATAATTAATTTTTTTTTTTTTGCTTCCAGTTAATTGATATAATTATAATGAAGTTAAAATAATTGACTTATTCAATTTTCTTATATTTGAAGTCTATATTTTACTTATTTATGTCAACTTTACCAGTCCTTACCCCAATTTTGCATTCCCCAAAAGAACATCATTAACATAGCACTTGAAAAAATATTACTTTTACACAAGATAGGCATTCAATGGAAACGTTCTGAAACAAATACAAAACATCATGCCATCGGAAATATTAAAATCTGAAGTGGTCTATTGTAATTTATATTTTTAAAGTATTTGAACAGGTGAGTTGAAAGTATTTGAACAGGTGAGTTGAAAGTATTTGAACAGGTGAGTTGAAACAGAAGATTTTCGCTTTAATTGCTTTGTTTTAGGGGGCATATAAGCTACATGGGTTGATTTGATTCGTTTAATTAAGATATTTTTTAAATTATGTAAAAGCAAGAGGTCACCTGAAGAGCATTTAATTTAATTTTTAATACTAGTATGTTATGAACTTCTAATTGGTCGATTAAATACAATCCTATAATAGTTCAGCTGTATTACTGTTCAAAGGGATTGTCTAAACACCTAAGATGCATTGTAGATGTACATACCGGTAATTTTAGTTGGCATTAGCTTTTTTTTTTTCACGTGGAAATAGTGATCTCAAGAAGCAGTTATACATTTACTTATTAATTCACGTGTAATGTCATTTTAATTTCAACAAATCATCATTGTAAACAAGTTTTTACGAATATGAACACTAGAACTTTAATACCAGAAGCACAGCCTTCAGCTTGTTTCCATGTCAGATTGTAGTTATATAACGCCATTGTTCTACGATTTCCCGAAAGAGGTTTGAGCGGTCCTAGGTTCGATCTTCCTCAGTGGATCGGTTATTTACTGTTCCAGCCAGTGATCCACATCTAGTATGTCAAAGGTCATGGTGTGTGTTGTCTGTTGGAAAGTACTTAAAAGACCTCTTGCGAGTATTTGGCAGCAGCGGAATTACGTCTGAGACAATGTGTTGACATAACTGTTTGATTGACATCCAGTAGTGACTCTTTAATAAATCAATGTGCTCCAGTGATACCAAACAAACCAACTTTATCTTTGTTCTACCATTTCAGCATCACAAAATGAATGTCAGATTTAAAGTTGTATTGTTTTTATTCCACATTATAATTATTATCATTAGTATTTCCACAAAGCTGATATTCTTACTGTCAATACAACATGCAGAACTGTTATTTATGTTGCAATCATTGTAGTTGATCGCCTTAAAGCTGCATGTTTGTTTGCCGGTCTGTGCTTTACCACCAATGTAGCTTAGTACAACACACTTCATTATTTATTAACTCGTATTGTAAAATATTGTAATATTTATATCAACAAAACAGGATTTTCGAGGCATTACCCTTTTAAGGATGTTTTAAACCAACGGTTTTTAACGTTAGTTTAATTGAAGTGTATTACATGTTTTGTAAATGTTTAATCTAATTTATAGTTCATGGTCTTTGATGTACATATCATTACCGCTTCGTGTAGATGTGTAAATTGGGTGAGCTAGCCATGTCCAATGGACATAGTTAACAATTTAGCAGGGGTTTCCTGTTTGTGAATGAAAATTAACCATTTAGGTTTGTATCTTAATGGTTGAATAAATTTTTCTTATATTTAACATGAACATGTTTTCACTTATTTTTTGGTATAATGTTGGATGCATGATGAATATGTGTGTATCTGGTATCTGTTTTATGTTACGATTGTCTGTCAAACTGCCGTTGTGCCTGCTATCCTCTGTAGGGAAGTGCACATTAAAGATCCCTTGCTGTTACTCTGTAAAAGTATCCTGTATCGACAGCGGCTTTCCTCCGAGATCAAGTGTCGATATAACCGTTGATTAATACTAAATGTGTTCCAGTGGTAGCGTTAAACAAACGTTATGGTTTTATTTGTTTTCATTTGTTTTGTTTTTTTCTGCACGAAACTGCTATATCTTCATGACCTATCCTTCAAACAAAGAATATTAGTTTATTAAAGGTGGGAGTCTACAGCAGTCAGTATATTCAAATGGCATGGGAACATGATTACTGCACTTCACTTCAACTACGGTTACATCAAACATCTTCTATTCCCAAACATCGTAGGAACAAGCTTATTAGTTTATTTATATCTATTTCCATCTTTTGCGTTCAAATTTAATTTGATCATGCTAGGACTGTGGTCCACTCGTCCTCACAAGATCAACCGTTTCCATAGTACCTGTTCCCTGGTGTCTTCAAGAGATGAACTACAAAAATGCATGAATCTATTAACAATGGGAGGTTGTGATTAGATGGGTTGTATTTAATATATCCCAATCATGTTGGTAATTCGTGGATGACTATCCATAAAAGGTTCACAACCGTTTGCCGCATACAGACATCTCGGCAGGTCTAGAACATAATAGAACATGTCAATCTGTTCAGCATCTTCGAACACCACCGCAGACACTGTCCACATCATAACTGTTTATGTTATGTACATCGTCAGCAGAAGTTGCGCCTAAATGAATGTTAGGCTTCTACACTGAATTCGAAGTTTGAGGTACAGTATATAAACTATTAAAAAGAATGTAATAAATGTTTTGTATAATTGTAACGGCTACATTTCTTTGAGAACATTGGATATGCTAATGTCTTGTTGAAATTTAAACACCCCATCAAAATGTTAAAACGTTAGATTGTTTAACAACTGAACACCACTGGAACACTGATTAATGGTGAGCGGTTATCTCTGACGTAACAAGCTTTTAGGCTACTCTTACGGGATAACAGCAAGGGATAGCACACACCACGGCCTTTAATGGAACAGTCGTGTCTCACTGGTTTGAACGAGAAATAATCCTTCTGGCCCAGTAAGGAGGATCGATGTTTGTACCCCTCCGAGTCTAAGGCGGATTCTTTCGCTGAGCTATATACGCATCAATCCGCCATCAAATTGGAGTGAAATCATTTACAATTTATTTAAATAATTTTCATGACTGGTACAAAACATACGTGAGTTCTGTAACGAAATGTCTTGATTTCGACCTTGTAATTTTGTAATGGAATTCCTATGCCAAAAACATATAACTATGTCGGAACGTTTTGAGGACTGATTTGACGTACCACTGTGGATCTTGGTCTTTGTTAATATTCACTCTTGCACAGTTGTCATCAAACCACCATCCAGAGCCGTGTACCGAAGCACAGTTCCCTTCGTTGTCATTATCGTATGTGTAAAACTGTGCTCCGTCTAGATCTTGATTTGAGATGTCAACTGTTGTAAATCCATCGTCTAACCACAATAAAAAACCTTTCCTGAAGGAATTGTACGCCATTTCAAAGTTGGATGATTCGTCGCTTACAATAAAGTCATCGTAGAATGAAAATCTCGTGCTTAATAGCGTCGTCGCTTTCATGAGTATGGTCAGGCTGTATGACCGCTGTGCTGTTATGGCAGCCAGTTTTTCGTTTCCAAGCCAATAATTGCAGCTGAATGTTTGAAGGTTACCAAAACCATCTCTGTAAGCCGCCCACGATTGGTTGAAGGACAGCGAGGGGCAGCAGGAGAATGAGTTTTGCTGGATGTGAGTTACTCTAGGAACGAATAGCTTTCCACCCGAGCACTTGACCTTGAAGGGAGTGGGATATCCATCCGGCTTGATGAGGTATATAGCCGTGTCTGAATGTCCATCCAACTCGGACGATTCCTGACAATCTGAAATCCGTATACAGACAAATGTGCATTTTTATAAAAAAGTGTATATCGTATAAAATTGAAACTTTTAATACTAAAAGTGGAATGTAATGATGATGTAATCTTATAGAAGAAGAGTAAAAGAAATTCGTGTCCGGTAATATCGTAACAAAATGAGTTAAATAAAAAATTGGTGGCCAATCTACTTAGATTGTGTTATTAAACTTAAATCATTTGTCGGAATATTTCTGAGTTTCAATTTATAGGACTATAATATATATGTATTTGTATTTGTATGTGTATGTGTATGTGTATGTGTATGTGTATGTGTATTTGTATTTGTATTTGTATTTGTATGTGTATATGTATACTAGTATTTAATTGTATATGTATATGTATGTATATAAGTGAGTATGTGCATTTTTATAAAAAAGTGTATATCGTATAAAATTGAAACGTTTAATACTAAAAGTGGAATGTAATGATGATGTAATCTTATATAGAAGAAGAGTAAAAGAAATTCGTGTCCGGTAATATCGTAACAAAATGAGTTAAATAAAAAATTGGTGGGCAATCTACTTAGATTGTGTTATTAAACTTAAATCATTTGTCGGAATATTTCTGAGTTTCAATTTATAGGACTATCATTGTATCAAAAGTAATCCAACTTTCTTCATTTATTTATAAAGACTAATTCACTAACTAAATGTATGCCTCATTTATGTAAACAAAAAACTATTAAAATGGAAACATTTGCTTTCTTCTATATTTCTTGCCATGGTTCTGCATAGGGTGCATGAAACTCAGTTTGCATAAAGGAGTGCGATCTTACCTCTATAATAAGTAGCGCACCCTATTTTCAAGCCGTAAGTACAGTCATTGCTGGTGCTTGGCGCCAATGTTGGATTGTCGCCGTTGCAGAACTCTGGAGGTGGAGGAGACGAGGTTACCGTTGTAGGAGACGAGGTCACCGTTGTAGGAGACGAGGTTACCGTTGTAGGAGACGAGGTCACCGTTGTAGGAGACGAGGTCACCGTTGTAGGAGACGAGGTCACCGTTGTAGGAGACGAGGTTAACGTTGTAGGAGACGAGGTCACCGTTGTAGGAGACGAGGTTAACGTTGTAGGAGACGAGGTTACCGTTGTAGGAGACGAGGTTACCGTTGTAGGAGACGAGGTTAC
Organism: Melanodrymia aurantiaca; assembly: GCA_032355825.1. NCBI lineage: Eukaryota > Metazoa > Mollusca > Gastropoda > Neomphalida > Peltospiridae > Melanodrymia > Melanodrymia aurantiaca. Next base: position 15,253 of record JAULBR010031978.1, read on the forward strand.
CGTTGTAGTAGACGAGGTCACCGTTGTAGGAGACGAGGTTACCGTTGTAG
>JAULBR010032089.1:0-15299 GCA_032355825.1 Melanodrymia aurantiaca
TGCTAACCTGTCTGTGGGAAAGTGCATATAAAAGATCCCTTGCTACTTATCAATTTGGAGTAGCGGGTTTCCTCTCTGATACTAACACTAACTTCTGTCATGGGCAGAAAGCCGAGGCGGCTGGACTGTGTGACCACGACATAAGTGCTTGAACCTAAATTGGATATAGGCACGTAAATAAGTTATAACTAACAACTAACTTTACATTTATTTATCTATTTATCTACATATATGACTCATTACGTTATGAATCATTTCTTTGTCAATTGCTTCTGAATTGTGAATGTTTCCATTTTCAGACGAAGCCGTTATATCCCAGCAGTTCAAATAAATGACTTTGTCTAGTATCGAAGCTAGTTCAGTTTTAACAATAACTTTATACACAGACGCCCAGTAGTCATCAAGAAACATGTCTCTGTCGTCAAAGGCATGGAATCCTTTAAACGTAATGGTCACATTGGGTGCGCGTGCCACCAAACTCTTAACTGACCGTACCAGCGCGTGCGCCTGGCGTCGTATACTAACCGGGGTATAAATGGTGAAATGAACGTATAAATTAATAATAATAATGTCGTTGCATCCTTTTGGAAGTTTATCTAAATACACATTGGCGGGCTTGCTGAAGCCTTTATTATTTGAAGCTGGTGGATGCACGTACGGGTAACCGTGCGAGGCCCAGAACATGGTTATGTTGTGTAATTCGTTCACACTCACAAGTGGTCTGTGATGTTGGAACGGCTCAGTACGAACAGAGTGTATTATTTTCTCTAGATATGCGAACCACTGACGTGTTGTGGAGTCTCCTGTTATTAGAACACGGCGGTTTTGCAGACACTTGGTATAAGCTGTCGATGAGTCTTCAATAGTGCTTGTACAATAAATAGACCGCCATTTGCCATGGAATAAAAAGCCCACTGGAGACTGTACAGACCATGTGCTTGCTATGGAACGCCTGTTGCATGGTACCTGAGGGGAGGACACCATGACATTTTTTATATCTGAAAAAGATATTAAATTGTATTTTAAATATATTATCTTATTGCATTTGAAAACACAAATGTATTAGGCACAATTGTTCCAACTTACATACATAATAGACAACAATAATAATAATAATGATGATGATGATGATGATGATGAATTGATGATGATGACCATGACGATAATAATAATAATAATAATAATAATAATAATAATAATAATAATAATAATAAGAATAATAATAATAAATAATAATAATAATAATAATAATAAACATTTGACAGGAATGGATGTTTTGTGAAATTAAGAAAGAAGGAAAGAAAAGCAAAAGAAGAAAAGAAATGTAAGTCCTCTAGCCTACTTGTTCGATAAAGAGTAGGCTATTTGAAGTTATAATTTTTCCCTAAATGGCATTAAATTTTGTATATCACATGTTAATAAATTCCTTTTTTGGGGCTTTGAAATTTTACTATTATTAATAGATTTTACATTTTTCTATTAGTACCTTTTGCCTTGACTTCAACAGCAATATCTGGCTTCAGAATGTTGTGTCTGAAAATAGCAAACAACAATGTTGAAACTTAAACATAAATTATTTTTACATAAACGTTAAACGCATAATATGAAGACAATCGCAATTTCACATTCTGGATGCATACACACGCACGCACGCATGACACGCACGCACGCACGCACGCACACACGCACGCACGCACGCACGCACGCACGTGTACACAAACGCACGGACACGCGTACGCCCAAATGTGTATCTCTGAACAGCCATGTTTGCTGCTGTTTTTTTTTATCGAGATGATAATAATTTATAAGAATCCATATGTATTGGTGTGAGATAGGGTACATAATTTGATGTGAGGGATGACGCTTGATTTGTCAGTACATACATATGGCATCAGTCTGTGGCGGCATGGGTCGTGGGATCGATCCCCCACAGCGCATAACATGTTATGGGCTCTTTTTCGTTCCAGCAAGAGATCCACGACTGGTTGGTCAAATTCCGTGGTGTGTGCTATCCTGTCAATGGAATAGTGCACATAAAAGACCCCTTGCTGTTTTTCGGTAAGATTAGATCATGAAGCGGCGACAGCGGGTTTCCTCTGAGATTATTTTCTCAATATAACCATGCGTCTGACGTCCAATAACCGCTGATTTATAATCGATGTGTTTCTAGTGGCGTCGTTAAATAAAACAAACTTTACTTGCAGCTTTTCATTGAAATTAACATTTAAACCCATTAAAACAGCATTGCAATATTGAGGGGGCTGGTCGCAAGGAACTTAATGCAAGCAGACCAGTTGAAATCACTTGATAGTTATAACCTATTTACGGGCTTGTATCCAATTAGGGTTCAAGCACGTCTGTCATGGTCAGGCAGTCGAGCAGCCTCAGCTGCCCTTCCAGGATAGAAGTTAATGTTGGTACAAAATGTATGCTAGAGAAACCCGCTACTCTTGATGTGCAGCAAGGGATCTTTTATATGCACTTTCCCACAGACTGGACTGTATATACAATGGCCTACATGTATGCAGAGGTTTCCCCAGAGCCATAAGGCGTAGGGGGCCCCTACTCCTTACCTGTTTAAATAAGCGCCTTGATTTATTTTAAGGGATTGTAAGCGCTTTGATTTATTAAAATATCTTTGTATGGGCCTTAAATTCAGTTATTTGTCCATGTACAATGTATAATGCACAATCTATCAAATTTTTACTCAGGGATTTTACAAAACATTGTAATATTATTTCTGAATTTTGAAAATGTAAGCGCTTTCAAAAAATCCTGGGGAAAGGCCTGGTATGCTAAACCAGTTGTGGACACGGGTCAGTATAAGGGAAGTACACTCTTACCCATTGAGTCTAGTGAATCACTCGCTCTGGGTTGTAGCCGTACTGAGATTAAAAATCCCATATGCCACGAATGGAATTCGAACCCAGTACCAACCAGTCTTAAACCAGGGGTGGTATTTATCTCGCGACTTAAGTCAGAAATAAGACTTAAGTCTAAGAAAAAACATAAGTCTCTACGATTGTGACTTCAGTTCTGAGAAAAAAAACAACCCCTAGACATAAGTTTTTGACGTTTTTGAATTAAATCTTAAGTTTCCTCCTGAGGTGTCTTACGAATTTTACAAAAACTTAATCTTACATTGTTGTCTTACCATATTCAATTTAATGAAACTTAAGTAAAAACTTAAGAAAAACTTAAGTTGTTTGATAAATACCGCCCGGTATTTATCAAACAACTTAAGTTTTTCTTAAGTTTCATTAAATCAACAAAGGTAAGACAACAACGAAAGTTCCTAGTTGCAAATGATCTACAGTAAACAAGCTTAAGTTTTTGTCGAATTCTTAAGACACCTCAGAAGGAAACTTAAGACTTAAGTAAAAAACGGCCAAAACTTAGGTTTATTTTATCACAGAACTTAAGTCAAAATCGTTGGGACGTAAGTTTTTTCTCAGACTTAAGTCTAATTTCTGACTTAAGTCGCTTGATAAATACTGCCCCAGATCATTTATAAAATGAGACAGAAAGACATTTACATTTTGTGTCTTTCTGCACAGCAAGAATTACATGTACAATCGTGACACGTGTGATAAATGAGCGTGCAAACATTTGCAGTTGGCATAATGAAGTTGCCTAAAAGGTTACGACACAAAAGGTTATTTGTTCAAATAAAAGCAGACTAGTGATAGAGGCATTCCATTGATAAGTGCACACCAGATAAAGTGAACATTGGAGAAACAGGATAAGCACCTGTCACTGCATACAATAAGGATCTCAATTACTGAGCATGCCGTAAATTACATAATAAACAGTTGATTTGTTTGACAACACGACTGGAGCACATTCATTAATAACCATCAGATATTGGATGTCAAACACACTACTGGAGCATATTGATTAATAATCATCAGCTACTGGATGTCAAACACATGGTTATTTCAACACATGGTCTCAGAGGGAAACTGTTGCTGCCATATACATGTAGGCTACTCTTACATATTATTAGCAAGGGATGCTTTATGTTCTCATTACTTGCAGACAGGATAGCACATACCACATCCTTTGATGTACCAGTCATGGTTGGAATTACATTCACTCCTATAGCCGTAAATAAACATCACCATAGATCTTGGATAATAAATCAACAAAAACGCCACCAAAAACTATTAATGTTGAAATAAACTGGTCAACATCTGGCAGATATATCACTCACCCAACACCCAAACAAGGATTTTAAGGCTAGTCTGCAGACAAGACTAAACAATATTCTCTTAAATTTAAAATTACAAATTTTTTATTTTTTTTTAAAAGTCTGACCAACTTTATCTTTTGGCAAACCACCAAAAATGCCCTTGATATAAATAAACTAAATTTCATGGCGCACCCATATTTTATACCTCAAATGAAGGAGTTTAAAGTTTAAATATTTTCAAATTTATTTTGTTAGGCAAAAGTGAATGCACTCTAATTATATAGAGAATATGCACGTTCCATACAATTTCTCTCTTGCAGGTAGATGTTTTTATAAAGACGCCCACTTATGAAACGCGTGCCTGTTTTAGCCAACACTACATTCTTTCATTCAATCATGTGTTCATACATTGTCCATGTCTTGACGCAAATCAAACATAATTCAGAAATGCACTCAAATTATCATATAATGTAATACAGAGTGAAATATGATACAAAAGGGGCAAATGTTGCATGATTTTCATAAAAGAGTTTTCCATTATGTTAACAGTGTCACACCTATGATCACTTCAGCATATTCTTGCCAATGGTATAATTTTTATTATTTTAAATAATTTTTCCTATGAGTTTATAACTAAATTCACAACTTAAGAAAAGACATTCGGTTTATAAAAACTATCTACTGTATTATATATAACAGTTCTAAGCATACAGAGAGAAACAGGGGTGTGGTAAGGGCAATGAGTGCACTGGAAAAATAATTTTAAAAATACCACATTAGGTCTACTTTTCATTGAAATTAATTTTATTTTTCTATTGAGGGCTCCCCAACCTGATGTTGCCATTGATATTGGGAAATGAAATTTATCAAAAATACAAAAACAAAATCTATTGAAAGACCATTTTCTTGAACCTGCCACATGATCTCCTGTATGTGTCTGACCCACGGTATTCATCTACAAAATTTGAGCCAGAGAATTTTACAAAAATAAAAGATAGTTTGTTTGTTTAACAACACCGCTGGAACATATCAATTATTAATCAGCGGTTAGTGGAAACCTGCTGCCACCACAAATGGTAGGCTACAGTACTCTTCTATGAATGACAGCGAGGGATCTTTTATGTGCACACAGACAGGATAGCACACACCATGGCCTTTGATGAACCAGTCGTGGATAACTGGTTAGAACAGGAAATAACCCAATAGTTCCACTAATGGGGATCGATCCGTCGACCAATCAAACCTCAGGTAGACATTTTTGCGCTGAGCTATGTGCCACTCCAAGCAGGATTCGAATCTAATACAGTCCAGAGTTGAGCCTGGTGGTCTAACCACTACACCACAGAGACCGCTTATGAATAAAAATATAGTGTAACCCTATTACAAATTACTCCTTTATATAATAACTACATGTACAAGTCTATAACACGCATTTTGGATATATTCAGTACATCCACTCTGAGCATGTATTTCAACCTGTATAGATAAATGTCAGCTGCACGTGTTTACAGGCATGTGCTGTGTGATATGATTACGGTTTATGAGCTCCTACCATGCAAATTAATGTTCAAATCCTCTTCTGTGGATACATAAAGATAAAGTTTGTTTGTTTAACAACGCCACTGGAACACATCGATTATAAATCAGCGCTTATTGGATGTCAGAAGCATGGTTATATTGACACATGGTCTCAGATGAAATCTGATGTCGCCGCTACATGGGCTACTCTTACCAAAAAACAGCAAGGTTTCTTTTATGTGCACTATCCCATAGACAGGATAGCACACAACAGTCGTGGCACTGGCTGGAATGGAAAATAGCCCATAAAATGCTTTGCACGGTGGAGGATCGATCCCTCGACGAGGCAGACACTTTACCTCTAGACTGTGTCCTGTGGATACACTCTCTTAAGAGTAAATTAAGAAAACAAAATACCTATAATATATTATGTATCTTCCTATATACTTCCTATATACATATAAATGTGTGTAAACCAACAAGAGAATATTATACTTTATGTATATGTTATGATCATACACTGGCCAGAAGTCGGTCCTAAAAGCACTGGACGACATCCTGTAGATATATTGCTGTAGATATAATAAAGTGAACAGCTACATTGAAGTAGATAACACTAAAGTAACCACTCTACTCAACATGCCTGGACAGCAACCAGTTCGTGATGGAAAAGAAATTAAATATTCATATATAATGTACATACATTGTGGGGAAACCTATATAAATATACAATTGAAAGAAGAGAAAACAGAACACTGGAAAGCGTCATCACAGTGGGTATGGGAATGAATCGGTATGAAAGGACATTATAGCTACCTTTGCTTGTTTTCAATTACATTTTATTTGAGTTTAATTTCACCACAAACCAGTGGGGGATAGACCAACATGATGTAGATAATAGCGAGTGTAAAGAAATTTAATCAAAGACCATCAAGTGGCTATCATTTTGTGTAAATTTAATGTCCTTGTGTTTAATAAAAGAGCAAGGTGCAAGGACTCGTGACAAGGTAATTTATAAGCACCTACTTTAAAAACCATAACTAGTACTCATGTACATTTCATTAAAGGTTTAGCACTCACTTCAAAAGTTTACATTGCAGAGTGTTTGTTTCGCAATAGACAATGAAAAATTATAAATCATGCATGTATTCCAAACAGGTCCTGTGGGAACGAAACTGATGCCTCAGATTTAATGTTGTCCTCCGTTACACAGAAGCTTACACATCTAATGTCACACAGCTTGTCCAATTTCAGATTTACTACAGTATGTACATGACACATTGACAGAAGACATGAGCAGTTACATGTTGTAACCAGACACCAATATCTATACACTATATACAGTCCTGATCACATTTCAAAGTAACATTCAAATATACAGTAAAGCCTGGGCATAAATACCTTGTATAACAGGTTTTATTTCAGAACAAAATTGTACAGACACCCCCATAGTGCAGTGGCTAATGCATCGGGCTTATGACTGATAGGTACTGGGTTCAAATCCCATTCATGGTATATGTGATTTAACATCTCAGTACCCAGAGTGACTGCTCCGCTTAATGGGTAGGTGTACTACCACTTAAACCGACCAGTGTCCACAGCTGGTGCAACAAAGGTCATGGTATGTACTCTCCTGTATGTGAGAAAGTGCATGCTTTGTTACTTATCAAGAGGAGTAGCAGGTTTCCTCTCTCATACTAACACTATAACATTTGTCCTGGACAAGCAGCCAAGCCAACAAGTGATCCATGGCTGGTTCATCAAAGGTCGTGGTGTGTGCTATCCTGACTGTCAGGGAAAAAGACCCCTTACTGTTATTCAGCAAGAGAAGTCTATGGAATCAGGAACTACGTCCCTCCCACTTTGCATTTGACATTTAATAACCAATTATTACATTATCAATGTGATCTTGTTGTGTCACTAAATACTCAGTAAACAAAAAGCAAAGTTTGTTTTATTTAACGACGCCACTAGAAACAGATTGATTATACATCAGCGGTTATTGGACGTCAGACGCATGGTTATATTGACACCTGGTCACAGAGGAAACCCACTTCCACCACATATTTTGCGCTATGGAGGATCAATCTCTCGACCCATGCATCCCGCCACAGACGAACATTCTATCTCTGGACTACATCTCGCTCTCCCAGTAAACAAATTTTGTCTTTTGTGTCTTTGTGTTTCTATAGTTGATGGTTTCAGTGGAAACAAACTTGTTTTGGTAATAGGAAGAAAGAATAAAACATCTCCGTTGTATGTGTTCACTTCAGCTATTAAAGGTTTTACTGTAACGATATGTTCAAAAACAGTTTATCATACATTTGCATGTACATGTATGTAGCTGGAGGTAATTGGCAAAATGCCTGTTTATATATACTGAGCGACAAAAGAAACGCGAGGAAATTCAAATATAATTTACATGCTGTCTTTACTGGAAATTATAATCCTAGTTTTAACATACGACAGAATCTCCCTGAACTTCTAAGTGTTTCTCGGGTACAGTTAACAAAAACGCAACAATTTCATGTTCTTTGGCCTATGTTAAATCTCTCCTTAAAATCCGTTTTAAAAAAGGGAATATTTTATGAAAATATCGCACCTCGCGTTTCTTTTGTCGCTTAGTATATATAAAACTTGGAACAGGTAAAGTTTCAAACCTCTATTCTGGGATATTTATATGTGTACTCTTACAGTTCAACTTGTATTATGTGGCCACCCAAAGGTGTGTCTCTTAAGACAGGTGATTGCTCAAGACAGGTGGTTGTTTAATACAGGTGTCTACTTGAGTACCGGTAGGTTTGAAAGTAATTATTACAAGACATCAATTGTCAACTCGGATTTTTTCTTGTAATAAAACAAAATATATCTTCAAACATTATTCTTGTTGACAGGTATCCAGTCATGTTTTTTTTCCCCCTATGGTCATCAATATCATACATGAAATAGCAGGCACATCCATTATCAATATAAAAAGAAGAATTTCCTTCTTAATAATTATAGCTGTTATCATTAACTATAACTTGAGGCAATGTCTCGTCTTGCTTTAGATGTTATTTTCAGCATAATAACACCCTATCGGATTCATCTTGCTTATATTTAGTCCTCCGTGTGAATTTATGGCCATTTCTGTCTATTTAATCTTGCTTCACAGATATTTGACCTTTTGGCAACCTTAATGTATTGGCACATACAGATTAAGTTGTCAAAATGTCTTCAGGCCAGATTATGATATATAGTCTCCAGGAATTTTGTAAAAAGTCGGCCTAAAAAGTTACTAAGAAATAAGGTGTGCATGGTTGACAACTTTTGAGAACAGAAAATACGAAAATAAACATCGAAATTTGAACAATTAAGCAGGATGACTTGAAATATCACTATTTTAAAATTTCTTTTTGTGGTTGAAAAAAGAAGAATCTATAATTTATCTTTGTTTAAATGGGATGGATCAGCCATAATTTTTGCATGAAAGCACAACCACGTGACAATGGAGTGAAACATACATGTATTGTACACAACCATACATTGTACTTTATGTTGGCAGAAGAGAACACACTTCTTGTTTATTTAGATAAATTATGATAATTGTTTACATTTATTATACGATTATAAACATAAATATCAAACTGTCATTATATTATATAAATTGCTTGTTACACATCATACGAATACCTCGCCAAATAACACAGATATACAGTTTGAAAAGTTCTATTGTCTGAAAGTACAACAGAGTGGAAAGGTTTGATGTGTTTAATTTTCACATAGATCGCGCCCAATCTCAATTCGGAAAATTTGTAAGCACACGTAATTATACCACTTGTAATAAGTAAAGTTTGTTTTATTTATCGATGCCACTAGAAACACATCGATTATAAATCAGCGGTTATTGGACGTCAGACGTATGGTTATATTGACACATGGTCTCAGCATAAAGCCGCTGTCGCCACCTAGGCTACTCTTCCACGAATGACAGCAAGGGTTTTTCTATGTGCACTATCACAGACAGAATAGCACACAACACGGAATTTGATAAACCAGTCATGGATCACTGGCTGGAACGGAAAATAGTCCATAAAAATGTTTTGCGCTGTGGAGGATCGATCTCTTGACCCATTCCGCCACAGGCAGATATTCTACCTCTGAGCTACGTCCCGCTCACACCACTTGTAATGTGCTTGCAATAAGGCAATGGTTGTTTGCAATAAGGCAATGGTCATTTGCTAAATTTAAACGTCACTAACATGCGCTTAGGAGCATATTTGTGAAAAAAACATGTCGCAATATCAATACTGTTTACAGTATACATATACCACAGCCTTTGATATTTCAGTATTGGTGTATTGATTTTTCTTAGGTTATAATAATGTATGTAAACCTTAAACATGAGACTATAACATGTACTTTTAAAGAATAAAATGATGAACAAAACTAGACATAATGACAAACAGACAGACTGATAGACAGAAATGTCTATATTGCTGGAAATAAATACAATATTATATATTGCAAGATAAAAATTTTTATCTGACGTGCTAAATGCTAATTTTAGATAAAGAAAATGGTAATTATTATATAAAGTGGAGAATTACATCAATTCTCATGGACATGGGGAAAGTGACATAATCATACCAAAGTAAAATTACATCTACAAATCCCCATGTGCAGACTTAGCAAATTGAAAATCGTATGGTATTTAATATAATACATAATGAAACCATTACTGACCTATTTATATGCACTAGTGACTCAGATGATTTCCTCAAGTATACATCATTTCATCTTTGCTATTCCAGACATCAATAGTTACAACTTGCAACGTCGACAATTAGTGAATAATCACTAATCAATCACTAATATATAGTTGTAAGTCTCCCAAAATTAATAAATTTCTTGGTGTTCTTCAACAATTGGTATGTGTCCTGACTTCTGAACAGCGGCTGTTGTAGCGTGGTAATGATATCATTTGTTATTGTCACATATTGATTATGTCATTAACAGCTGTGCATCTGTACTGAAGCCAACAATAAAGAAAATCCGGCTAGTAATGACCTCAAAAACGATACGGTCCCTGACCCCATCAATTTAAATGTTCGTAATTTTGTGGAGATTGGAGATCAAAATTTAAATAATATATCTTGAAAATGTGTTTTTATATAACTGTGTGCATATGATAATGTGCTGACAGAGTAGAATTGAATGTACTGGTAGTCTTGGTTTGATCTATGGAGTTAAACATTTAGTCCAATCAAAAGTCATCACAGACTGGGTGAAAGAAGCATACCATGGTTTTAGATATTTGTTTTTTAGTTAAGGGCAAGCAACTCATGTAGCTTTAACCTTGCTGAAATAATGATATTGAATACTGCTTTAAACAATTTTTGGGCATTTTGATCATAAAGCCCAAAATTGTTTTGTAAAAGTCCAACAAATGTTATGGCATATATACATGTACAGTGAAACCCCTCTAAACTGGACCCTCAGTAAACCGGAATTCGACTCTAAACCGAACATATTTCAAAGTCTCAAGCAGCCTTATGTGCTGTACTTAAACCTCAGTAAACCAAACACCCCTCTAAACCAAACATTTTACTCGGTCCCAAGTGTGTTCGGTTTAGAGGAGTTTCACTGTATATGTATACAGCTAAACATTCCATCAGTTTATATTTTATATACTATGTGACACGAAAAATTATTACGTACACCGATCTTGCACGTCTCTGTGGTGTAGTGGTTAGACCACCAAGCTTAAGACTGGTAGGTACTGGGTTCGAATCCTGTTCGAGGCAACATGATCTTTAATTGCAGTTCCCAACCCTAGTGAATACTTCGCAAGTCTCAATGGACTTACGCTGGCCAGTGTCCCACAACTGGTATGACAAAGGCCATGGTATGTACTGTCTTTATAAACACACAAATTATTTACTATTTGTTAAATTGTCATGTCGTGAAGTATAATTTATGTCCATATACAACGAATTTGATGCTTTTTTATCAAACAGAAATGCAAACGAGACGACTAATCAATATATTCACAAACATGTGACTGTACATGAGCCACAAAACATTGAAACCACATGTCACCCAAACACGTCCTGTGTGTTGAAAACATGTCTATCCAAGTGATGGATGGATTAAAATGATGAGGATTTCAATGACAGATGGTGCTGAAGGAATGTTCATCTGTGACATTTGTCAATACAATATCAATACAGTAAATTAGGGACTATGCATAAATGTCATTCTGTTTCACATGCCTCGACTGTTATTAGCCCAGGACATAAATTAGTGTTAGTATGAGAGAGAAAACCTGCTACTGCTATTCGATAAGCAGCTAGCAGGGCTCGAAATGGCCAGTTAAACAAATTATGGGTTAGTTGCCTAAAAAATATTATTTGGGCGACCTTTTTTTCTATAACAGGTGCGACTACATTTGTATACTAGCCTACACTCTGCACATTTTCCTTTACTTAAAAGCTGAAATATGAATATTTTTCATTTGGGCTACCAAAAGCAAGTTGGGCCACTGAATGTTTTTCAAAATGAACATTTAGTGGCCCAAATAGGTTTTGGACGAGTTTCGAGCCCTGGCTAGGGATTTTTTATAATTTGCACCTTCCCACAGACAGGATGACACAAACCATGGCTTTTGCTATACCAGTTGTCCTTGTGAATTACTGGTCGGTGTATGTCGTAGTACACTTCTCATTGAGCCTTGTGCAGCAACCACTCTGGGTTGGAGACCGTATACTTTGATTAAAAATCCAATGTCATGAATGGGGTTCGAACCCAGTACCTACCAACCTTAAACGTGATGCAATAACCACTAAACAATGGAGGCTGGTTATCTGAGAATATACATACAGTGAAACCCCTCTAAAACAAACACATTTGGGAGTAAAATTTTCGGTTTAGAGGGGTATTCAGTTTACTGCTCATAAGGTTGTTTGGGACTTTGAAATATGTTCGGTTTAGAGGGAATTCCGGTTTACTGAGGGTCCGGTTTAGATGGGTTTCACTGTATATGGTAAATATAAAAGCAAAAAGAGTCATTTGTGTGTCATACTCATAGAATGTTGAATTTAATTGGGTTTGACAGTAAAGTAGTTCCAGATAGTAACGACATAATATTAATGAATTACCGTTTACCTTATTTGGGCTCAGCCTGACAAGTTATTTCCCTCAATTAGGCCAATTATCTGACAGTTTGTACATCCTCATAGTTTACCATAGCAGGAATATTTCAACAAAAATTAACATAAATTTAGCCACCTGTTGCATGATAATTACTAGTATTGTTTATTTTCAAACTAAGGGCTAATATATACCGGTATATATGTAAACACACAAAAAAGTACTTTTAAATTACAAAACATTCTAAAAAATCTAAATATTTAATTATCCTAAAATTTTAATCTATAATATTGCATGTGAAAATTTTAATTATCTCCCTTAATTTATTGTCTGCCCTTTAGTGTAATTCTGCAAACCTTAATGCATTATGTATTAATCAATTACCAGCATTAATGATCATATTTAGGGATTCCCTACGGTGACTGAAATGGTGGAAATCAAGTGGGGAAACCAATCATGTAACCATGGCGAGTGCATACTGCTGTATAAATTACGGTTCATGCTGATTGACATAATTATTATCAATCGGAGAGTAATAAAATAGATTAAATGCATTATTCATAATAAGGAAATTTAATAACAAACTGTAGAAAATAAAATATTGATGTAAACCTTAATGAGTCATTATTTGTGGACGGATAGTCTGCTATTTACTTTTCATTTACATTTGTATTTGGTTACAAACAGATAAATATTTCACAAAATGAACACAAAAAACTTTGCTCATGTTCCATTCATCTGATAATTTATACATTGTAAAATAGATGTATAAAACATGTCTATAGTTATTATTATTGCATATGCTATTTATTTTGGTTTGGTATTGTACATGTAGATCAATAAAGTTAAGAATTCCCATCCCCAATATCACCAATCTAAATATAGTTTATAAGCTGTTTAAAAGTAGTTCTTTCAGTTGCCAGGACATTAAAGGGGACCATTAATTCACACCGATTTTGGCACCAAACATTCCTGCTCTGTTGCACCTGCAGACAACTGTTTGAACTCCACACAACCATATTTTTGGCAAGGTACATAATACATGTATAATGATATCTGACATTTACATTGATGTTTATAATCATACAATAAATCTATGCAATTATGTAAACAAGGACAGCGTTTTCTCTTCAGCTAACGAAGTTAAGTCGAGTACAACTCGCTTTACATCAGCAACTGAACTGTTACAAGAACCTTCCCACAGACAGAACAACACATACCATAGCCTTTAATTTACCAGCTATGGATAACTAACTGGAACATGAAAAAGTGTCTAATGACCATAATGCACCCAATGCCCGGACACTCTAACTACTGAGGTAGAAGCCACATCTTGTAATACATACAGCACAAACTAAACATCAATTAACACCACTGAGGATTATTATTATTAAATGGTTGTTTAACGACACCCCAGCATGAAAAAAAGACATCGGCTACTGGGTGTCAATATATGGTGTAGAGGAACAAAAATCAGTGTATTGAGCCGATATATAAATCATATAATGGTAAAATCTACAAGCAATAGTGTACATGGCTATTTCGAACACAAGTGAGGAAATACCAATGGATATGTATAAATGTACCTTTGTATAACAAGGCCTACATTAAGTGTTTGTAGGTTTCCAACCATTACCAATCACTTCTACAACTGGAATGTTCTTTAAAATACCAAAATATCAAGGCCGAGGAACAATGGAACCAAATGACTATTACACAATATGTTCACCAAAGTATGATTTCTTTTTCAAAATTCCCAACATTATGCTGTAATTATTATCAACAATATAATGACAGACAAGTGGGAAGAAAGACGTGTGTATAATATAGGATTACATTACACTAACCTTTCCGTCATGGAAGAAATATTGGCGTCCATCTTCCAACTCAGCCTCTCTCTGACTTGTAGTGATTAGGAGCTGATTTTAATAGAATATGTTGATCAGATCTGGTTATAGGAGTATTGATCTCCCTTACCAGTTGAAGCAAGCACACTGCTTTCATTACAATTTATCAACGCTTTCACAAAATTCACTTTTCTTTTGTTCAATGTCTGCACCAACACACAAAGCAGAAACATGACAGCTGTGAACAGTGAAGATTTGTCATTTTTGTCACTTCATCGAAGAGAAATAGATTAAAATTATTTTCTCTTTATTTGGGAGTGAATACCCACACATGTAGGTGCATGGCCTCGCAATGAGTTAATGTACATGTAGATCACGAAGCACGTGTAACAGGCCCATATTGAGAATTTGATGTTGTATTTAAAGTTAGTTAGTTAGTTATAACTTATTTACATGCTTATATCCAATTAAGGTTCAAGCACGTGTGTCGTGGTCACACAGTCCAGCCGCATCGGCTGTCTGCCCATGACAGAAGTTAGTATGAGAGAGGAAACCCGCTACTCTAAATTGATAAGTAGCAAGGGATCTTTCATATGCACTTTCCCACAGAC
>JAULBR010032195.1:0-15297 GCA_032355825.1 Melanodrymia aurantiaca
TTTCAGAGTTCCTTCTCTTAGAATGGTTGCTTTATAGGGCTGATGAATCCATTCTATCCAGTGGGTTGGTTTGATTTCAGAGTTCCTTCTCTTATAATGGTTGCTTTATAGGGCTGATGAATCCATTCTATCCAGTGGGTTGGTTTGATTTTGGAGTCTCCCTCTCCTAGATGTCTTGCCTTCCAAGGCTGACGGATGGCATCTATCCGGGTTTTATTTTAGAGTTTTCCGTCTCTTAGAGACAGATTGTCTTTCTTGACTAACGTACTCTGTCCGTCCGTGAATAATCCGGTTATATGATTAACTTTTATTCGTTATAGTTTTACATTTCATAAGACGTAGTTCTGACCTTATTATTATGGGTAATAAATTATCTTGCTCTTGGTATACAGTCTGTATAACGTATTCTTATAATACGATCATATTAACTATTATTCGTTATAATTTTACATTTCATAAGACGTATTTCTTACCTTATTATTATGGGTAATAAAGTATCTTGCTCTTGTTACACCGAATATCCAGATCACTAACACAGACTAGAAGTAAGACCAAACTCCACATCTTAATCAGTCTCACGTTACCAGCAAACAGCTTCACTTACCACCCATGTGTATATAGATACAGCAGGATCAATCCACGTCCAAATTAATTGTTTTTGTGTGCACTAAAAGCCACGGGCCTGTTTCACAAAACATCGGGGGCCGGTTTAATGAACGTTGCTTAACGCAATGACAGCGTAAAGTCGTCCGAACGATTGCGATGTCACAGTCGTGTGTATCGATACAAGTTATAGCTACGACATTTTGTGGCCACGATACTTGAATTGACCGCTTTATTGTCCTCAACTATTGTTATTTACGTAATCGTAGTGTCATGTCATAGCTAAAGCCGTCGTAAGTGACCTTATAATCTCTCCATTAAACCCGCCCCTGGGACCGGTTTAATGAACGTTGCTTAACGCAATGATAGCGTATAAAGTCGTCCGAACGATTGCGCTGCCACAGTCGTGTGTATCGATACAAGTTATAGCTACGACGTTTTGTGGCCACGATACTTACATTGACCGCTGTGACCACTTTAATGTCCTGAAATATTAATATTTACGTAAGTGTAGTGTCATGTCATAGCTAAGGCAGTCGCAAGTACCCTTATAACCTCTCCATTAAACCCGCCCCTGGAGTACAAGACTCATAGAATGCTTGCAATGAAAGATGTGGTGTTACTGCCCTTACCAATTGATAAATATGCTTTTAGAATAATTATTTGAATTAGGGGAATCCATTGAACATCAATCATTATTTATTTATCGGGACTAAAAGTCAAAAGTGTATATTTAAATAGACAAAACTAAATTTGAATTAGGACGTGTATCTTTAATGCATACATATCTGAACGGAGATGGGGATGGTTGCATTGAGTCCACTGAGGAGGATCGATCCTTGGACCGTGTACACTCTAACCACTCAGATAAAGCACACTCATCACGTGACATCTCTTGCATAGTATGACGTGCACACAAAATTCAACCAACATGACAGTGTTCGAATCCTGTTGGTGGATCTTACTTTCCGGCTCCAGCCCATAGTAAGTAGGTAGGTGTAATACCACTTATACCGACCAGGGTCCACAGAGGCCGTGGTATGTGCTAACCTGTCTGTGGGAAAGTGCATATAAAATTCCTTGCTACTTATCAATTTAGAGTAACGGGTTTCCTCTCTCGTGCTAACACTAATTTCTGTCCTGGACATGCAGTCGAGGTAGCTGGACTGCGTGACCATGACAGACGTGCTTGAACCTTAATTGGATATAAGCACGTCAATAAGTTATAACTAACAAACTTGACTAAATATGATAAACTTTATAAAATTCATATTTAACTTGCATACTCACATTGCACATTCAAGTAATAATCATACACCAAGTACACAGTTTCTGTTTTATGCAAATGAAATTATTTTCTTTTCCCATTCATTGACATAGTCTGAAGACATTGTGCAAGCAATTAAAATAGACTGTTCTCATCCCACGAGGACCGCATAGGACTGCTTACCAATTGCAGTTACGGCCATTTGCATAAATAACTCTCAAAGAACGATCGACCTGTGCTGGTGATTTATCGAGGGACTCGCTACGAAGGATATGTCTTAAATACAGAAATATTGTGCTTATGTTAGGGAACAGACGTCTCTGGTGAGATATAAAAGAAAAATGTGCTGAGTAAAACAAGGTATACAGGTCAGGAAACGTCCAATTCTATCATAATAGTCTAACCAAACTCGACAGTAAAAATGTCTTCATGGGCATTATAGAAATAAAACTGGTATAAAAGGAGAAGATGCGTGGGAATGAATATAGGTCGAAAACAATGTTAGAGTTCTATCAAACTATATACCTAGACTTGCATAAAATAAAGATACGTTTTGTTATTTAATCCATTTTGTTGGGATATTACCGGACCTGCATTCATCGGACTTGCATTCACTGGACGTGCGTTCCTTTCACGCCGGTATAAAAGGAATAGGACCGTAGTAATATTTTTTTCCTCACAATCCACATTTTCCGAGATCGGATTTTGATGAGATTTTTATAAACAGCTTTAAAACACCATTACCACCCCCCCCCCCCCCTCCCTCTGGGATTGAGAGGACGACATACGGTCAGAACTTCATCTCAATCTCAGCGCCCTCTACAACGTCCTTCGGATGGATGAAGGCATTAAGCCACATTACCCGTTACCTGGAATATAGGTTCAAAACAACGTATAGTTCTATCGAACATACATACCAATAGTATTCTTAATCCGAACCAGACTTGAATAAATTATATAGTTTAATCTTTTATTGCTTTTTTGTTACATCAATACCCGATTATGGCTATGCAATCTGGGTTAAGTACTCTCAACAACATGCTTTTGCTATGGAAATGCTCCATTTGGATGTTATGTTGCTTGTACAATAATACTAGCACTAATTTCTATCCTGGACAGGCAGTCGACACAGCTGCTGTGTGTTCGGGATAGACATTCTTGAACCTCAATTAGACAAATAAGCACGTAAAAAAGTTATAACTAACTAATTAATTCCATACTAAGTATATCTGGTTAATCCTAAATTATGTATATATATTTTTTATTTATCCCTCCTATACCGTTGCTCAACGGCTCGAGTGTAAATAATGTTCTGTTCTGATTGCACTGCACTATTGTTTATACATGTATACATGGTATATATTACTAAATATGTTCAATACTGTTTTTATGCCATTAAGCTGTAAAGTTTATATTAACGCAATAAAGAACTTGAAACGTGTTCTGTTCCTATAAACGGTAGGATTAAGGGTAAGGTTCTTTTAACATGTTAACAGGGTTCAGCAAATGTTTGTGTTAACTTATGCTATTATCATTACAATGCTATTTGTATGCATGTCATGTACATGTATATATTTTGAATTATGTAAGACAATTATTTCAGAGCCTCAACCCCGAGATTATCAATGCAAAGATCTTTGGGGCAATAACATAATTCTATTTGTGTTTAATTAAAATAAAAATGTCTTGGTAATTATTTACTGACATGTCTGTGGTAAAATGTTAGATATCAATGGTCCCGTACGCCTCCCCAACACCTGGAATTGACAGCACGGTCTGACTTGTTTGTCTGGAAATGTTATCAGTTCCAGAGCTCACTACAAGACATGCGCTAACAACTTATACAATGATCTACTGGGTGAGTGCATGCAAAACATCCTTGTGAACACATGTTTCTCATAATGAAATCATAGCTGTAGGTACAGGGATGTGGCGACTACTCAACAAGCTGCAAGGTGATACAATTTATCTATCACGGGTTCATTGGTTTTATCCTTCGTTATACCCCACTTCTTGGCCTCGTTGTCATGGTTTCTTTTGTTAAAAGTGTACATGTACATGTAGGTGTATTCACCGATACACCTACACTTTTCAGAGGCGAATAATAACAAAGTATTTTCATAACTCGGCCGAAAGTGGACGTATAAGTCAGTTATATCGGTGAATATCCTACAGTTTTGGTCGTGGAAACATCGCCTCGGAGGCCCCAAGACCAAAACTGTAGGATGTCCACCGATACACCTCGTAAACTGTGGGTATAACTATTACTTACCCTTTACTTACATTTGATTACTTCTAGAATATCACTATTTGAATGTCCAATTCGTTTGTAATAGCTTAGTACGGTCAGTCAGTACGATAATTTACTACGATACAAATTATTTTAAACAAACGTACACATCAAGTTAATATAACCTTATCGATGGTCAGAAAAACATAGGAATTACATTTTATTGCTATTGTAAGCTACATGTATAACATGTAAATTCAAGTTCATTTTAATAATAGTAAATGATCCATTAGTCATACATAAGGTTACAAATAGCATTAATTAGATACGTAAAGTACGGTGGCACTCGTCTTCAAATTCAGGACTGAACTTTTAACGAAAGAAAAACAAGGTCATTTTCGGAGTGTAATCAAAATGAATATAATTTCACACCATAGAAGCTTGCGATTTATATTATTTTGTACATGCGATAACAATTTTTATAGATAAGTACTACAAGTACTATCAACTTTTAACCTGCTTTTTTTTCGCTTGTAATTACTTTCGTTTAATACTGAATATCAATTTTGCAACATAAAGGCTTAATTAATTTTTATATAATTTATATGTTTGTCTGAAAAGGCATGTAGAACAAAATATTATATTTATGTGCTTTACAAAAATAGAACAAATGGCAAATGTCAGATATTATTAGATTAAAAATTCACTTTATTTTCTAAGAGATATTTTATATTACATGACATAATAATAATACCAACAATAATATACATATGTTATATTAAAAAGGTAATCAATGACATTATTTTAAATGTGAAATTAAACAAAAACTCACTGTGCATATGAGAAGATAGCTTCCCATCGTAGAGACGGTTACGTCCCAATCCAATTGTGTAAATAAATTTAATATAAACGACAAAACAGGTATAATATAGAGATATTTGATGAACACGTCCAATTAACGTTGATTATAATTATAAAACAGGCTAATTAAATTTGTAGAGCACTTAGTTATAAAAATACGCGCGCAATTTGGTAAGAACACAAAGAACAAACAAAAAAAATATATTAGTTGAAAAAACACAATTATATTTTGATTGGTCAACTAGAACACAAATTTGCTAAGGGATTATTTTGACGGCTTAACAGATAACGTGTGTTAATTTAAAGACAACACCGAAGCACATTAATAAATAATCAGCGGTTATTGGATAGTTAGTTAGTTAGTTAGTTAGTTAGTTAGTTAGTTAGTTAGTTAGTTAGTTAGTTAGTTAGTTAGTTAGTTAGTTAGTCCTGTCGTGGACAGAACTCTCTGGCGACGTCAGAGGTTGTGCCCATGCCAGGTGTGCTTGAACAGTTTTCTGATGGAAGCACACCAAAAATGACCCAACCCTGTTAGTTAGTTATAACTTATTTACGTGCTTATATCCAATTACGGTTCAAGCACACCAAAAATGACCCAACCCAGTTAGTTAGTTATAACTTATTTACGTGCTTATATCCAATTACGGTTCAAGCACGTCTGCCATGGTTCGACTACCTGCCCAGCACCTAAAATATCCATTACTTCAAGTAGCGGGTCTCCTCTCTCATACTAACACTATCTTCTATCCTGGACAGGCTGTCGAGGCAGCTGCATTGCGTGTCCGGGGCAGATGTGCTTGAACCTTAATTGGATAATTATAAGCACCTAAATAAATTTTAACTAACAAAACTCAACAACAAGGAAGATGTGCGAGAGTGACGCCATTAATTATTTCTACACACTGCACACGATTCCTTTTGTCTTTCGACGAGGTATAGTAGTAGTGACGCCAAATCTGTGTCTAAGAATAAAGCTCTTCTAAACGAAAACAGGAAATCCGATTATTAATGTGGCTGCTACAGTATAGCATACATGTAATTACATTAACATGTGTTCTGTCTAACTAGTACATGTACAGTGTAGTTATATTTCCAAAGAAAAAGAAATCATCACTAAAGCTGATTACATACGATGTATTGTGATCTGTCAATGTTTCATTATCTGTGAAGCTTAAGTATAGAAACGATTTCGTAATCTGATACCTACATGTAGATGCAGATTAATTGTTCACAATGCATTATATTTCGAAAATAATCCTATATGGATCTTATGTGGGTTAAACGGTCACCAGCTATATACATGTAGTAACTGTTTACCTTGGAAATTTTGAGATGCTATAATATCATCCGCATATTGTAATATTATATTTATACATTATAAGCCCTCAAGTAATATATTAGTTGATCGACGTTGAAAACCGAAAACGACAAAGTATCGAACCTTGGGGTATTCCAGACATTAATATTTCAGAATTAATTATGTAGCAGTGTTGGTATAGAGTGTTCCTACAGTGGCTTTAGCTAGAGTGAACTTCCCTTTAACTCAGTTCGTAGAGCACTTGACTCTCACACAGAGGGTCCTGGTTCGGTTCTCCTCAGTGGAGGTTGAGATGTATGTTACATTTTGAGCCGACGTAGGGTCGCGTGTATGTTCTTAACACAATAATAGAAATATAACCCGGTCAGAACCTGTAACAGCTCAACTGCCCGTGGCCCACATCTCCGGGACGTAGCTTCACTTGAGGGCGGAGTATGTAGCAGTGTTGGTATAGTGTTCCTACTGGCTTCAGCTAGAGGGAACTTCCCTTTATCTCAGTTCGTAGAGCACCTGACTCTCATACAGAGAGTCTTGGTTCGGTTCTCCTCAGTGGAGGTTGAGATGTATGTTTCAAATATCACAAATATGATCTATGTATACAACTACTAGTAACTATTTATAATTCAGCAGTGTTGGCGATTAACAGTCGTGCACTAAGGAAACCCTGTACCGTTTTGTGTATTGTGTTCATTCCATAGAGACTATTATGTATCAAGTATTATCTATCTGTATAGAACTATGACGTACAATATTCATTAATATTCCAGATTCAAATGAAATATAACACCCACACATAATCAAGGTAGATCGGCTTTATAGCTTTGATAATTATATCACCTATTACTTTTGTACATAACACAGCTTATAGTGCATAACTAACTTTAAATTACTTTCTTACAGCTTATACCTGATATAATTATTATTATGTCTGTATACTGTGTATTTCTAAATACGCTTCTAACACTGCTGATAATTGTATACCTGATATATGTCTCTTTTTTTAGAAAAATCGGAACCTGTATACTGCTATAATTTTATTTATTCTGTATTGCATAAACATGATAATTATGTTAATAAGATTTTAAAATGAAAAACACTTATGAGAACAATCGGGATTCGAACCTACTGCACCACTACGTTGTTAAAAAATCATCTGGTCTCATATGCAGATGTTGTTTGATCATTTTTTGATAAATTTCCTATTGTTGACGCTTTGGTGCGAGATATTGAATTCAGTTGTGGTGTCCTCTTAAAGTCACAATTCCTAGTTTTAATCATTTGTCATGTGCCGGACAAGCGTCCAAGAACCATATTAAGCTACATGTACTACAAACGCATTGGATACACATAAAAATTATGTTGGTATTGAAAGTAATAAGTAAATGTTAATTTTAATGTTAAAAAATACACCATTAGCCAGCAATATGTTACAAATAGCATTATCTTTGCAAGCACAGTGGCATCCGTCATAAAACTAGGCATTGTACCTTTAAAACTCGAACCATAGACTTTAATCTATTGATTGCCGCTCATGAATGCTACAACCTGCTGTCAAGTCTAGTTTGCCATATAAATACACGTAAGAGGTTGTAATGACACTGTAATAAATTGGGTATAAATGCTTATCTTCAAATTGACCAATTTGACTATAATTTCCACAGGCAGTTATATATAATTTAGACATTAGTAACCATTAACATTATAACACAATGTACACGTATAATTATTAGTGTTATTACAGTAAGCGATATACAGTCCAAAGTGTACAGCATTTAAACGGTCGTTATGTAGCCTCCATGCAATGGAAGTGGTGAGGCGTGGCGTACATGTAGCTCAGCAGTAGAGCGTCCGCTTGTGGCTCTTTCAGGAGACCCATGGGGTTACTTCCCGTTCCAACCAGTAATCCACGACTGGTCTATCAAAGGCCGTGGTGTGTGCTTTTCTATCTATGGTAAATTACACATAAAAGATACCTTGTTTTTATTCAAAGAAGAGTAGCCTATTTGGCAGCAGCGGGTTTCCTCTGTGACCAGAACAGAACAGAACAAAAATGTATATCATAAATGCAACAATTTTTGGAAAATGTCCCTTGGATTCTCTATTGTGCAGCGATTTTGAAAGCGATACTGGTTTATAACGGAGTCCTAGCACTATAATAAAGCCACCCAGTGGGCATATAGGTTAAACTACATGCATATAATTAGTTATAACTTATTTAAGGGCTTATTACCAATTGAGATCCAAGTACATCTATCTTGGACACGCAGTCCAGCTGCCTCGACTGTCTGTCTTGACAGAAGTTGCTGTTAGTATAGGAGATAAGAAACCTGCGACTCCTATTGTATTAGTAGCATAGAATCTTTATTATATACTTTCCCACGCAGGACAGTTAACCAGTAGTGTAACACTGGATGGTGTAAGTGGTGTACACCCACCCAGTTTGACAAAGGCTGGAGCCGATTTAACTCCCATTGCCTCGAGGGGGATTCTAACCCATTACATATCTGTATTGAGCCAGATGGTTTAACCACTAGATCACGGAGACCGGTTCCATAGATAATATAATTATTTGAAGACTATTCGTCATATAGACATGTGGTTCTTATATAAATGTAGGCCTTATACTAGGAACGACTGTACTTGGCAGGGCCGCCGGTGTAATAGGAATAGAAGTCCGTAGGAATATAGGTCCGACACAATGTAAAATGTTATAGGACCTACATACCTAGGAATCCTAGTCCAAACCAGACTTTTATAAAACACATAGTTTTATTGCACTTTTTCTAACATTAACTATTATATAATTATGACTTGTTAGTAATATCTTGTTTTATGGATCAGAATATTTGTTTCATTCCGTAAAGATTTATTTTATTATTTAATACATTTTGTTATGATATAACCGGACTTGCGTTCCTTTTACACCGGAACGATTGTGACATTGGGGCGGCGGACTAACTATGTTGAAGGCGTGGCCCGAATTTGCGAAGGTGGGGTGATGGTGATTTTCAAAATTTCGAAGTTATTGGGGGCGGCGGCCATGCTTAGATTACAACGCGGCTTGGTCCAAAGTCTTCTGAATAGCAAAGCGGATATGCCACACAAAAACGGAAAGAAAAAAACGTTTTAAAAGGAATGTGTATTTACCCGTGCTGATGATGTGCCATGTGATCCAAATGTCCCTGGTGCCACTAGCAATGCCGACTCAACCATAGCCAGATTTCCTCCTAACTCCCTTCATTGGGCAGTCACTAATCACCAATGAATCATGTAGCATGAAGCAAGGCCAAAACGTCGTATAGGTTAGTGCTGGCGATATACCAACAAAGCTAGGTACGAACTATAGCAAATCCAACGTATTTAAATTTTGAAATCAGATTTCCTCCTATTTCCATTAATTGGACAGTCACTAATCAACAATGAATCAATCATGTGTCATGAAACAAGGCTGAAATGTCGTGTAGGTTAGTGCTGGCGATATACCAACACAGATAGATAACGTACGAACTAGCAAATCCAACGTATTTAAATTTTAAAGCCAGATTTCCTCCTAACTCCCTTCACTGAACAGTCACTAATCATCAAGAATCAGGTATGATGAAGCAAGACCCAAACCGCTTGTAGGTTAGTGCTGGCGATATACCAACAAAGCTCTAACGTATACCAAATCCAACTCCCTTCAATGGGCGATCACGAATCACTAATGAATCATGAATTACGAAATAAGGCCGAAATGTCGAGGTAGGTTAGAGTATGACAGGTATACCAACAAAGCTCTAACGTACGAGATACCAAATCCAACAACTGAATCCAACGTATTTAAATGTTAAAGCCATTTTTTCTTCTAACTCCCTTCAGAGGACAGTCACTAAATCACCAATGAATCATGAATCACGAAACAAGGCGAAATGTTGATGTAGGTTAGAGTATGATAGTATATTAATAAAGCTCTAACGTACGAACTACTAAATCCAAGATATTTAAATTCCTCTGCATAACTTCTTAAGGTTCTCTACATAACTTCTTAAAGTTCTCTGCATAACTTCTTAAAGTTCTCTGCATAACTTCTTAGAGTTCTCTGCATAACTTCTTAAAGTTCTCTGCATAACTTCTTAAAGTTCTCTGCATAAATTCTTAAAGTTCTCTGCATAACTTCTTAAAGTGCTCTGCATAACTTCTTAAAGTTCTCTGCATAACTTCTTAAAGTTCTCTGCATAGCTTCTTAAAGTTCTCTGCATAAATTCTTTAAGTTCTTTGCGTAACTTCTTAAGATGACATCCTCGAATTCATACATTTACAGTTCTAATATTCCAAAACAAAATTCTGTTGTCGTCACACTGATGTGTTTACTAATTTTTAAAAACACAGCGCAGTAAAGATAACCACACATATAGAACTAATAAAAGTGACGTCACGCATACAAATATAACGCCGAGAATGCATCTTCTAATGCTGGTTCCAACCACAGAATGCCAACATTCAGCGGAACACTTGCCAAATAACAGTATCTTTACTTCTATCCAATCTGACAAAGTGTGTGTTGTTATCATTACACGAGTACCAACGGTCTTGGACTCGAACATCATCGGCGGAGAAACTTCTTATTCCGTAATTAAAAGCACACGTCTCGTTGTCCTTCCTGTTACGTCTGTGCGCATGCGTCGGGCAATTGACGTCCCGTTAGCTATGGGACGTGAAGGAAAGATCTCTGTTCTGTTTTCGGCAGACGCTGTAACGTGAAACCGTTGATATCTACCATGTTGGCTCGACATTCTCTGTATTATTCTTTGGTGCATACCGCTGCAGTGCATGAGCGATGTCTTTAGGGTTCCAGTCTTGGCAAGCTGTAACCAGCGCAACATATTTGTCAATAATAATGTTCCTACATAGATTCTATAGATTCACAGAAAGATAAAAGATAATGTTTGTTTAACGACGCATCTGGGATCCATTTATTAATATTCATCGACTGTTGTATGTTAAAGAACGTGTGCATAGGCTGCTGGAGAGGGGGCCTGGCGAAACCCCACTCCAACCCCGCTGGAACAAAGGGTAATTTTTACAGTGCAATATTGTTTGGGACGAACCCCCACCCCAACTCAGCTGAAGCAACGAGTAATTTTTACAGTGCACTGCATTATTAGGGAGTATGGAGTAGACAATAGAGTCGGTTAGGATAATACTATTATTAGAACTCCCCCACCCCTACCCCGCCAACCCCAGGGTCATGTAGGTTCATATTTGACGCCATGACAGACCACGCTAAGTCTAGGAACATACGATTATTTGGAAAACATTGGTATCAAATCTTCCGCTTCCGTCACATAGGCCACATTTACCGATCAGTTAGTTATAACTTATTTACGTGCTTATATCAAATTCAGATTCAAGCATGTCTGCCAAGGTCACGAAGTCCAGCTACCTTGACTGCCTGTCCAGGACAGAAGTTAGTGTTAGTATGATAGAGAAAACCCGCTACCCTTGATAGGTATCAAGGGATCTTTTATATGGACATTCCCATTATCACAATTAGATAGAATGATAATTAATGATAAAAACGATATGTAGAGAATAATCCCTCGTGTCTGGTTATAACTATCATAATTTATCAATGTTGATAAATGTATAACAACCAATGTATCAGTTCATTCGGTAAGCGTCTATACTTAATTGATTTTCACGTTTCTTTTGGAGTTGTGTATATATTATGAAATTGTATATGCAATTTGTTTGTACAAATGACCTGTATAGTTCAATGTCCATAAAATAATTGAAATTGAATTACCGTAGCGATTAATAAATGCGAGTGGTATTATGCATCAATGCAAAATATCCGTCATTGGATGATTGGATGAATTGGTCAATGGATTGGTCGGAAATCAAATTTAAGGAACCGAGAAAAGAACAGCTCGCGGAGCAAGTGATGGGAAGAAGGATGGGACCTTACTCCAAATAATTGTTATTTTTAATAAGTTTCTGTTAGTAAATGTCAATTGCTGAATACATGAAATTGCATTTCAGAATTAATATTTTTCTAAATTATTCCTAGGAATATGGAAGGCATGCCTCCGTATTTTGCGTACACCTACACGCCCTACTAGAAACAAGTGTTCACAAACAAACAGACAGGTAGACAGATAGTTTCTTAACGTCTTACCTTATGTACACAAAAATGTTCGAATACAATACAAATAAATAAGAGCATACATAAGCCATTCCTTAGGGGAATTGTGAGACGTGAAACGCGCCTGCTTCAGGGATTCAACTTGTTTGAATGGTTGACGCTTCCCAAACTGATTAATAGATCACTTCTGTAGCTCACTGGCAGTGTCTCTCCAGCTGAACGTAATTAAAATACCCCATTCCAACACAGTATAACACTGACGAAGCCAATGTGTGCAAACGTACCGACAAAAAAAATTTGGAGCTTTCTATTTAAAATGGGAAAACGCAATTTTATTGCTTTACTTTCTACCAAAGAAACCCACGCTTCCACAATATTGTTGCTGGCTACTGTGCATAATAAGCACGTTGAAATCTGGCAACAACTGAAATTCGTAATAATACGCTAATTCCACTCTGGTTATAAATACTGCAATGACATACTATACGTGGCTTGACCTTCATTTTACATGTCATTTTTAAATCCTACAGTATTAATAAACCCTGGATTTTTCTATTCCGCAAATTCAATTTGTTTTGACACGTAATCTTAACAAGAAAAACATTATAACGTAAAGTTTACATTTTGTGAAAGTTGTTTTTTCACTCAAGGTAGGATAAGAATTTCTGTATTAAGTCTTGAAACAAGTTCATTTATCTCAGAAACAAAATTGTTCAGAATTTTACCAGTTTCTTGAGGACATACGATATAGTTAGTTATAACTTATTTACGTGCTTCTATCCAACCAAGGTTCATGCACGTCCGTCATGGTCACGCAATCTAGCTGCCTCAAACCCAGTTCCTACCAGTCTTATGCCCGATACGCTAACCACTGAGCCACCGAAACCGGTGTATACAATATATAAGCTGGAATTAATATACCATCATGTGCACATCCCTGACCTCTAATAGCGGACCGTGCCCATGGTGGGGTGCTTGAACTTTCAGTGAATGCTAACACACAACTTTTGACTATATTATAGCGTTTGCAATGACAATGGGATTGCAACCGTGAATGTTAATGTTTGTTTCATCGTCGCATTTCAATATTAATCTAACACAAAACAACCATAGACATCATATACATTATTATGTTATGCATAGCCCTCAAGCAATATACCTAATTTATTATCAAAACAATGGAATAGAAATCCCGTGGCTATTTGGCAATCAAACTGTAATTATAAACACCCACACACCGCAACCCGATCCTCCGGTCCCTTCAAGACCTATCTCTGAGGATTTACTACCACTGTAATATTACGGAATTACCTTAATGTGTGTAATAATTGCACAGTGCTGCTGTGTTGTCATATTGCCAGAAGCGATACCGTGAGAAATAAGCTGTATACGTACACAATGTGTACTAAAAGCATGTTGATTCCATTATATTGCATGCTAGATGCGTTGCAGAGAGAGAAAAAAAGGGGGAACGGAACGAAATGTTTGCTTAAAGGCAAAATGCCTAGAACTTTGTAAAACGAATGCCACCGTTTTTGCACGACTAATGCTATTTGTAGCATATTTCTGACTAATGGAGCATTTTTCTATTATCTTATTGCTGACAATATATAAATGTTCATGTATATCCAATGTGTTTCTGGTCATGGGCGATTCCATGGTATTTGTCACGTCCGGAACGATCATTGTTTCTCTTTGTTATGTAAATAAATGCAAATATTATCAAATTTCATTAATTGTTTTGTACTGCAATTTGAAATTCCTAACAGTTGAATTATCTGACAACATAGTGTTTTGTCATAACTAACGAAAATGATGAAAAATAATAGTTGAGGACGTGACAAATACCTTGGAATCGCTCTCCTCTAAATAGTTTACTTTAATTCAAATAATTTGTCTCGTGACAAATATAATTATTTTTATAGAAAAAAGTCTAAGGGTCATATTAAGCTACTATAAACGCATTGAAAATACGTTTATGTTGATATTACTTACAAAATCAATATGTGTATATCCTATGTGTTTCTGAGCATCCAAATTATTGTTATAGTATCTTACTGTGTCCTTTTGCCTAAACCAATAATCGATTATTTAGTGTAAGCAAAAGTCCAAGGACTATATTAATATATTAATCTACTACAAACGCATTGGATATACATATAATTATTGATATTGTAAGCAATAAAACGAAAGAAAATGTTAATTTTTGTAATAAAAATGGATGTATTAGCCAGACATATGTTACAAATAGCATTAAATGATTACGTTCGGTGGCACTCGTCTTCAAACTTGGGGCTGCCCCTTTAATCTAGAACACGTTGAGAGCGTTTGGTGTAATGCCATCAAAATGTTAATGTTCCTAGTGGTAAACGATTTGATTGTGTTGTTGTTGACTGACAAATAGTGCTATAAATAACAAGATGTATTTCTATTTATTTGGTCATTGCTGGAAGTCATACTAGCTAGATTGAATCATACAAACTTGATCCATAATAAGGTCACACTTTTTTTATTTTTAAGACTACGGATTTTTTTTTTGTAGGGGGCAATTTCGGAGGATCGAATAAAAATAAAAATAAATGTCACCCAATTCCTGTTGTTATTTTTACTTTTTTGTATTACGGATGTTTTCAGCAAAAAGATCGGAATGGAGGAGAAATAAAAATAGAAAAGATCCAAAAAGGTTTGTCTGCCACTGTGGACGGCGAAATTGGAAATGGATGGGGATAGTAACGCTGATCTAGCTTATTCAAGTCTTGTATTTTTATTTATTTCATGTTTCCCGACACTGCCTCTGTAAAAATTGTAAGTAGGCGACCACTACACAGCTCAGAGAGAAGCCAATTCTGGCCGCATGGAACTGACCTAAATCAGAAGCTCTGGGGATCCAGGGA
>JAULBR010032302.1:0-15293 GCA_032355825.1 Melanodrymia aurantiaca
TAAAGGCGCAATGATATACATAGTCGGGAACATTCGGATCTCTTGCCAACTAACTGCAAAACGAGACTAGCCTTGCGGGCGTTCTGCTACCGATACAAAACGTTTTGACAGCGATGTTTGCATCTATTATAAATGAATGTGATATAGTAGGGCCTACATGATCGGTACCAGTCAAATTGTTTGTGTCGGTAGCAAAACTCTCGCGCTATTGAACGCAATTTTACTGGTACCGATCGTGTACTATCATATCACATTCATTTATAATTATTAGATGCAAACATCGGTGTCAAAACGTTTTGTGTCGATAACAGAACGCCCGCGTTATTAAACGCAAGGCTGAAAGCACAAATTGTTGCTCGCTCTTCAAACGTCATTTTCGCGAATACTTTTGAAACGGCGCTGTACAAAATAGTCTAGACAAAATGGTGTCTGAATTTATGTTAAATATGTTTTGGAAAATGACACTATCACAGTGAAACAAACATACATAGGTGTTCCATAAAACAAATCATGTGTCAAAAGAAGTGAGGCTTAACAGAATATAGGAAATCGTTAATTTAGGCCTACAACTACAATGATCAAAGGGAATGTGTAACTACGTTATTAAACTTTTTCGACACTTCTAAAGACAGCGCCGTCTTTGTATTGATCGCCAGACTCCGGTGCCGATTTCAAACGGATACAATGTATCTTTCTGACGCCCGTTATGTTATTATTTCTTTTCAAAACAATGATTATATTAGCCAATACACGTCTGTTTAATAGATTTTATGACGAACGGTTGCAGTTTTTGCACGAACGATCCGTCGTTCGTGTTGATTTTCGTTTTGCACGAACGACAGACGAACGACAGACGAACGACCAAATCGTTCGTGCCAAATTTTATGCCCTGTCACTGCTGGCCTCTACAAGTACGCGTAGTCAACTTGTAAGCGAATGAAAAGATACAGCATTTGTGAAAAAGGAAAATGCCACTTTAGAAATAGGGATTTTGTAAAATTTATATTCACAAAGGTAAAAAAGAACAGACCAGACATGTATAGACCCATCATTGGCCCAACATTTACAGTTATGAATAACACAATTTATACATGCATGATAAGTTAAGTGTAATTTTAGAAGAGTTAAAAAATATTGTGCACCTGTTCTTAACACGAAGTACCGGTAATTTCAGAAGTTCACTATTAATATCAAAATTGGATAATAAAACAATTTCCATTTCAGTACGTAATAAGCATATTTTTATTTGTATGTCAAGGTCGCGATCTCGGTCACCAATAAGAAGATCCAGGTCACGGTCACCAAGAAGACGAAGGTCACTGAATCTAATTTCAAAGCGTGTAATGGTCAGCAATATTCCGTATGAAATGAAATGGCAGCATATTAAAGATATCTTCAGGAAGGAAAGTAAGTATTTGTTTTACGTTGTCTAAATACCATCGATAGGGAGTAACTTGTAACAGTATCCCGCACCTGGTATGTGCTATCCTGCATGTAGGAAAATGTACATGAACAACAGCTAATAACGCCTTAAGAATAGCCTATGTGCTTCAGAGGGCTTCTTCTAAAACCATGTGTTGGCATAAATGCATTTGAAATCCAATACGCGATGGTTGTTAATCAAAGTGCTCCATCTTTATCGTTAGAGTAGGATGTAGCTCAGCACAAGAGGTCAAAGGATTGATCCTCAGTAGACCTGTTGGGCTATTTTCTGTTGCAATCAGTGACCCATGATTGGTTTATCAAATGTAATGGTGTGTGTTCTCCTGTCTGTTGTATAATGCTCAAAATAGACCCCTTGCTTTATTCGGTATGAGTAGTCAAAACAGCTTCTTTTTTTTCTGAGACTGTGTATTTGACATCCAATAGCTGCTGATTATTTATTCTATAATACGTGAGGAATGTAATAAATGGTGTGTGATAATAAATAACACTACCTGTGTTTTGCTTTGTCAGTTGGTGATGTGGCCTATGTGGATATGTTTGAGACTCCAGATGGCAAGTCACGTGGCTCATGGTATGTATTTCCTGCACTAAGATAATATCAATATTTATTGGCTTACATGCTGCACGCTGGTTCTAGATTTTATAAAATACTCTACTAGCGGTTTTCAAAATTCACTAGCCATTATTGAAATTTCACTAGCCCACATTTAAAACAATACAAATGTTAAAACCTCAACAAAGTGACCTGGTATAACTCATTAAATTAACTTAACATATAACTGCTTAACAAAATTTGAGCATAAAAATGTAATTATATCTCTAAGAATTAATTTTGTTTAGTATTTTGGATTACAACGTACTCTGTGCTAACCACTCATCTACTCACAAAGAGGATTTGCGCATGCACAAAGTGAGTCAACTGGATAGTACTGTCGAGTCTGTGCATTTGATCTATTTTGCACTGGGGGCTCAGGCTGTTTTGACTATTTGTGAGTAGTTGAGTGATCAGATCAGTGTGTTGTATTTCAGGATAAGTATACTATAGAAAAGAAACTTTACTTAAAAATGGATTATTTTTCCCTTTTTAGTGTAGTTGAGTTGAAGACTATGGATCTTGCTCGGAAAGCGATTGAGATGATGCACAGATTCAAGATCAAAGATCGATTTCTCATTGTCAGAGAGGTAAGTGTATTAATTTACAATGATCATTGGAATTGTACATTTCACAATTAAAGTATTCAATTTTTTAAATTAAAAGCCTGCGTCAGCAGCAGGTTTCCTCTATGACCAAATGTCAATATAACCGTGAGTTTGAACATCCAATAACCGCTGATTAATAATCAACGTGTTCCAGAGGTGTCATTAAAACAAACAAATTTAATCTTTTTGCTGTGTATTTTTTCAGGAGCGAGAGAATGACGTGAGGAGACAGGACTGGAACGGTCAAGGTGGAGGCGTCGGAATGGGAAACATGTCGCAGGGAAGTGGAAACATGGGTCACGGAATGGGAGGTGGAGGCGGTTCAATGGGGTCCATGGGCTCAATGGGCTCAATGGGATCCATGGGTGGAAGTGGCGGCGGCATGCTTGGCAACCAGAGTATGGGAATGGGTGGTGGCGGCGGTGGCATTGACAACCGCATTCTGCAGCAGCTTGGTATCGAAGGACCACTCAGTAACACTGTTTTTGTTGCAAACGTAAGTACATTGTGAAGTATTTTAGACATATTTGTTTCTCTTGTTATTTTGTCGTATTGCTGATAATTTATTGTTAAATCTAACATACAAGTTGGAGCCTGTTGTCAGTAACATTCCCAATTGGGGAAATCAACATTACCACCTCACTGCTGTTCAAAACGACACCCCAAAGAAAACAAAAAACAAAAATTCTTTGGCACTGGCCAATTGTTAATTTTTTACTGTGCATAATTTTATGAAAAAATAAAAACAGGCCTAATGACCGTTGATGACGTATGGTTTACCTGGACTCTATTGGGATGCCTCAAGTGTATTTGGCTGCCTGAATTGTATTGTTATTATTTCTTCATGTGCTCCCTTGTTTTCATGTAACCAAAATTAGTTGATAGTAAAACTATTGTTTTCTTTCATGTCGTCACATATTTGTAGTGAGTCTGACATATTTCTTGATGTTTCCTTGTAGCTGGATTTCCGAGTGACGTGGCGTAAACTGAAAGATGTTTTCAAACTGGCTGGCAATGCAATCAAGGCCGACATCAAAGTGGACAAGGATGGCAAGAGTCGCGGCATGGGCACGGTTCAGTTTGAGACTCCTCTCGAGGCCGTGCAAGCTATCTGTATCCTGCAGTTCTTTGTTTTCAAATATTTTATTGAGCATGTCAATTGGATTGCACAACAGGCAGAGCCTATACATGCGCTCTCCACAAATAACAACATAAATATCAAGAACTAATTTAGTAACGTTTAAAAAAAATAAAAATTATTGAGCATGTCAAATGCATTGCACAACAGGCAGAACCTATACAAGCACTCTCCACAAGCGCTCCACAAATAACGAGATAAATATTAAGAACTAATAGTGACCTATGTTTTGTTTTGAAATATTTTATCGAGCATGTCAAATTGATTGCACAACAGGCAGAGCCTATACATGCGCTCTCCACAAATAAGATAAATATCAAGAACTAATAGTAACCTATGTTTTGTTTTTAAATATTTTATTGAGCATGCATGTCAAACGGATTGCACAACAGGCAAAGCCTATACATGCACTCTCCACAAATAACAAGATAAATATCAAGCACTTATTTACATAATTAATATTAGATATTAAACTTAAGTCACTCAAATGATATTTAAGATATTTTTATCTTGCAGTGGTTTCCCTAGAGCTGTAATGTATAGGGATCCCCTACTCCTTACCTGTTTAACTAAGCACTTTGATTTATTATAAGGACCATTAATTCAGTTGTTTGTCCCTGTACAATGTATCATCTATCAAATTTGTACTCATGAATTTTTACATAAAATGATAATATTGTTTGTTAATTTTTAAAATGTTAACACGTTAAAAAAATCCTGGACAAAGGTCTGTTTGCATGAAATTATTGAGTTATGTAACATAGAAAGATGACATCAGTTTATTACCATTCTTTTCTTATAAATAACCCTTTAATGTTTGGATATGTGTTAAAAACTTATTAATGTAAGAAACTATACCATAAATTTTCATAGCTCTAAATGGATTTCATGTACCAGTGTATTCCGATTTTTTGATAGTATTACCATAGTAGAAGGTTTTTCTTGTTTCAAACATCTCGGATCCTTAACACTTGATCAGCAATGTTTAATGGTCAAACGCTCTATGACCGCAACATGATGGTTAGATTGGATAAAATCGAAGAACCGAAACCACCAGCTCCCAGATTACCCAGTAAGTTGGTTACATTCAAATACAATCGATCCTGCTGCCAGATTACCCAGTAAGTTGGTTACATTCAAATACAATCGATCCTGCTCCCAGATTACCCAGTAAGTTGGTTACATTCAAATACAATTGATCCCGCTCCCAGATTACCCAGTAAGTTGGTTACATTCAAATACAATCGATCCTGCTCCCGGATTACCCAGTAAGTTGGTTACATTCAAATACAATCGATCCTGACTGTAGAATATTTGGTAAAAGATTTCTGGCTTGCAATCTCACTAAGGGCCGATTTCTCGTCATAGGTTTAAACCTAATCGCCGGTTTAAGCATTTTTTATTTATCGAATTGTTCGTTATATGATAGGATAAAACTCCGATTTGCATTCGCGTCGGACTTGGGTTACTTTTACACCGGTTTAAACCTGACGGTCGGTTAAAACCAGCTGTTTAGCCTTGTTTAACCAGAGTTTAAAACGGCGATCAGGTTTAAATCGGTGACGAGAAATCGGCCCTTAGATTCAAAATCAACGTCTGACATTCAAAAGTTATGGTTGGTTATCACTTTCGGAAACCCTACTGTGTTTTCCAATTTGTCAATGTATATCGCTTGTTTTACCATTGCAAATTTAGTTGCGTTAACGGAGCCAATAAAACGGGAAATTTTCAACAGAAAAACCACCAGCATACGTTGCCAAATTGGAAAAGAGTAGTATACGGATTATTGTGTTTTCCTTCAAATTATATCCATTTTATCTTCTTGTGCGTTTTGTCTTTTTTTTCAAATAAAACCCATTCATGTCCTTACAGGTGGCTTGAAGTCGATAGGAATGGGTCTCGGTATTGGCGGAGTTCCCCTGCAAAACATGTCGCAGATGCCTGGTAAGTGATGATTTAGTCCTCATTTAAAGGGATTTTGTTGCAGGTTTTTGCGAAATTGTTATATCTGCTCTAAGTATTCAAACAGAACAGTGAACTTTAGTTATAACAAGCATTTTTCAATATTAATCATTTAACAAACTAACATTTTCAAATTGATATCTTTCAAGGTTATTAGAATGTTACATGTTTATGTCTGTAACATAGGGATTATAATTTTGGTCGTATGATTAATTGACTTAGTAGGCATCATATTTGTGAATCGATCAAAGTGGTGCACACTTGTTTATAATTGGTTTGCTGTTCTAGAATAATTTGTTTAAATATGCAAGAACAAAAATTAAAAATACCAGCATTGTGGCTTAAGTAGTTTTTAAGTTACAGTGAAGACAAAAAAGGGAGGAAAACAAAAATCGGACCAATAACAATAGGGTTTCCACCACTAATGTGGCTTGAAGCCCTAATTACCATTTTACTCAGTGAGGCACACAATCAACGAGAAATGTACGTTTGTTTTTCAGGCATGGATGGTGGAATGAGAGGGGGTGGTGGCAGTGGTAGCATGGGGGGAGGTCTCAGCGGTCTAGGAGGAATGGGGGGACTGGGGTCCATGGATCTAGGGGGAGGAATGTCTAACATGGGTGTTGGTATGTCCGGCGGTATGAGTGGGCTTTCGGGAAATATGGGAGGCATTTCTGGCAACGTGGGGGGCTTGTCGAGCAACATGAGTGGAATGTCCGGTGGTCTGGGTGGCCTGGGAAGCATGTCCAGTGGCCTGGGCGGGTCGATGGGACTGGGTGGGGGGATGGGTCAGATGTCCCAGGGCATGGGGATGGGGAATTCGCTAAGCGGCATGGGAGGTGGTCTCAGCATGTCGGATAACTTCAGCGGGGGCATGGGCATGTCGTCTAACATCGGCTCGGGAATGGGAGGTGGGATGAAAGATATGGGCAGCTCGCTTATGAATTCCAACATGATGAACTCGTCCATGGGTGCGTGGGGATCATCGAACTTGGGATCCAGTGCCATGTCGAGCCACTCAGGAGATTCGGCTCACTACGGCAACTACAATTCAAACGACAGACGAGGGGGATCGAGTGGCTCGACGAGGCCGGATAACTGCACAGTCATTATTAAAAATGTGAGTTTATAAACGTTGAGTTTTGTATTGTTGTCAGTTTAAGTTTCTGCAACATTTGGGACATGTAGGTTGTTAAAACAAGGGATGTAAAAATGCTTTCATGTCTACCTTTCTGATAACTGCACAGTAATTGTTAAAAGGGGTATAAAAAATGCTTTTGCACCTTACATGTGATTGTCTATCTTTCTGATAACTGTACAGTCATTGTTAAAAATGTGAGTTTATAAACGTTGAATTTTGTATTGTTGTCAATTAAGTTTGTGCAACACTTGGGACATGTAGGTTGTTAAAACCAGGGATGTAAAAAAGGCTTTCATGACTTCCTTTCTATCTTAGGTTTATTAGTTTACCTTTATGTGAGATTTTTTTTACAAATATTTGGGGGGAAAAAAGAAGTTATTTTAACATTATTTCCAGATTATATATTTTGAGTTTAAAATGCTATTTATTTTCAGTTACCATATTCCTACACTTGGCAGACACTTAAAGATCGCTTTCAAGATGTTGGTTAGTGTTACACAGTGTCATTCAAGTTATATCAATTATATACACCCCAGATTTGGGGATGCATGCAGTACAGTGGTAACAATACACTCGCATCGATTCATTTTAGTAAACAAATTCAATGTTTTTTCCCCATGTCAGACTGGTTTATTATATTCTATAGGCTTCAGACCGTTGTAGTTGAATCGTCAGCACACAGTGCATTGAATTCCAGGATAAGTATACAACAGAAAACAAATTTTCTCAAATTTGCTCTGTAGCACCATTTTATTAAGAAACAAAATATGTTAAGACTGATCCGGTTCAATATTTTTTATATAGCTTTTGTTGTTTGTGTTTTCTGTTCCATTGCAATTTTTTTTATAAATTGTATCTGAATCAACAGGCACAGTAAAGTTTGCTGAAATCGAAAAGGAGAATGGGAGATCATCTGGTGTTGGATATGTCCGATTCGGAAACCCCAATGATGCAGAGAGAGCTGTCAGTATCCTTTGACAAATAACACACGAAGACATCAGTTATTATTCAGGGCCTGTGGGACTTGGTAAAAAGTAGGTAGGAGCAAGTGAAAGTAAGGGGTTTACGAGAAACGTGTGGAAAAAAAAATTGTCATAAAAAAACATATTTTGGTAAAAATGTCTGAAAATTGGTGTGGGGGCTCCCCCACCCCCACCTTTCCGTTCTGTAACCCTTGGTTTTGTTAAGCATTGTTTTGGTGCGATACAACAAATATCTTGTTTTTCTTCATGTATGATCATCATTGGTCACATTTCCAAGGAACAGCTTATATTTTAAAGAAAGTAAGACAATTTAGTTCCTGACTGGCCAACCAATTACCTATGATCATCGATTGGTTATGCACAACCAATCATCAAACACGAGAATTCCTACCACTATAAGAGCTATATGTGTGTTTTTTATTGCACACTTTGATATAAACCAAAAATGTTTTGAATTGAATGAATGAATTGATTTATAATGACATCCCAGCACGCACAAATAATACATCGGCTATAATGTTTTGACTTTATTTTTGTCCGTTTTCCTTATCTTGCTTCTAGCTTTAATGAATCGCACACGAATGGACAGCCGTGAAATTCTCGTTCGACCCTATCGCAACTGAAGTGCTCTGCTGACTATCATTTGTATGTACCCACACGATGGGCTTGGATATTAAAACATCGTGTTTTACCATCATTTTATTGATCATTATTTGGACTGATTGGACACATTGGAGTTTCATTATCTATCGTTCTCTTATCACCGGTCGGCGTGACTAGATTGTTATGTTGTTGACGTTGACTCTCTCGTGAATAAGCCGTTTGTCGTCGACAAGCATTTCTGCTGATCCGTAGAAAACTGATGTGATTTTTTAAGATTCGTTTATTCAGTAGTAACAATCATACGCAGCTATAGATCGGTTGATGATATTGTTGAGATCAACTGTTTGTTTTTTTAATGATACTTTGTGCTGAAGGTTTGTCATACATATTTTAATATCAGTATGTTCTCATTTCTTCAGGATGTTCCTGATCCATAGAAAACTGATGTGATTTAAGATTCGTTTATTCAGTAGTAACAATCATACGCAGTTATAGATCAATGGATGATATTGTTGAAATCCACTGTTTGTTTTTTTAATGACACTTTGTACTGAAAGTTGTCATACTTATTTTAATATCAATATGTTCTCATTTCTTCAGGGTGGTGCTCACATTGTGAAAGTCATATGAAAGACTCACTTTTGGTTAGATATATGTTTGTAATGAATTTTAATCTGGAGGAATGGTTTAGTGTTTATAATCTTAAGTCTGTTCTCATGTATCTTGTTGTCGTAATAAATATGTACCATTAATGGTGAGATGTTCAGAAATGGATTTCCTGTGCTTTTTTATTACAAAATCTTGTGATTTTGGGAAGAGGATTGTTGTGAATAAGTCAACAATGTGTCATCGAGCTTAAACGTCTGGCTGTGAAAACAAAATATTGACAAAACTGACGTGCAGTTTGATTATTTTGTTTAGTTCCAGTTGGTACTATGCATTTTTTGGGGTACAATTCTTCTTATGAAGAGTATAAGATAAATCTTCTAGATACTACCTCGCGTTGCTTCCAGAAATAGAATGTTTGTGGAAATGTTTGAATCACAATGCTTTCTATTTCCAAACCTGCTAAGTTCACAAAAAATTCATAGATGTGAATAGTTTGAAAATGAGGTGAAATGAATTGAGAATCTTGGTTATTCCTTTTACTCTCACCAATGGTTTACAATGTGGTTGGCAGTAGGATGTGGTGGATCATCAAACAATTTTTTTTATCAAACTGCTAAATTCCAGTCGTAAATGATTGGTTGTGATGTTTCCTTAAATGAATCGTCTTCCCGTTGTTGATTGAACATTTTACTTCGCACTGCATCCTAGGTAAAAGCATGTTTCATTGTACAGTTTCAAGTGATGGTTTACGTTTTCATTGGGCGAAGTAAAAAAATGTAAATTATCTTGTCTGGTGTTTTTGAAATTTTTTTGTTTTTAAAATAGAGTGAAAATAATTATTAATGTAAGATTGCTTTTCCTTTTGCTTTCCCTGCAGTTATTTAGTTTTCTTTGAACAGGTTTCTGGATCTTATTAACATTTGTCTTGGACCAATGAAAAACATCTACATTGGAAGTTTATAGAACAGCCTAACAGGGTTACTGCTCCCTTTAATCTCCAAGCATTTCACCAAAAATGCTGTTGAAATATTTCATATTTTCATTTGTAAAATATTGTTTAGCGATCGTTTTCCAAATTCTTGTGAGAATATATTTCAGATCAGTGTGTGACAATCAATATATGTTTCATACAAGCTGAAATTGTATTCCTTCAGCAACTCTTGTAATTTTATGTATAAAAATTAAGGATATCAAGGGGCTCATATATTTTTTGGTTTTAGGAAGTGTTTTTCTTTCCAGTTAGAGGTTTGATTACTTGTGTTTCAAATACTGTGTTTTTGCAAGTTACAATTGATTTCCACACCAGCCAATTAAGGCACAGTGGCTGTTAAGGTTATTAGAATAAATTAAAGTGCTTAGTTATACAGGTAAATTAAATTGAATAGTTCTACAGGTAAGTCGTAATGGCCTGCTATATATTATGGCTCTGGGGAAACCTGTGAAAAATAAAGTAAATTGTTTGCTGCATTGGAATGATTCGAGAATCTCAAATGTTTGTCATGGAATTTTCATTAAGAAGACGTGTAGAAGTCATTGAAAAGTCCTGGAATTTGATATCATGTATGACCCTCCATTTATAGATGTTTCAACACGGTTCATGCCATATTTCCTAATGTTTCAATTTTATAGTTATAACTTTTTTACGTACTAGTATCCAATTGAGGATCAAGTACGCCTGTCCTGGATAGGCAGTCCAGCTTATGACTTACCACCCAGGATCGAAGTTTGAGTTCGTATGAGAAGGGAAATTTCCTCAGTATTAATCAAATTGTTTTCCTGCAACTGTTAAACAAAATAGGATCAAGAACTTACAACAATGTTGTGTCTGTTTGTCTGTCTGTCTGTAAATGTTACGGTAATTAATCTGTTGTGTTAATGTTTGAATAAGAAATATCAATGTCATTGTTATATTTGCAGTATTCATGATGTGGAATATGTTGTTTCAAAGATGTTCTTTAAACTGTTTTACTTAAAGGTTCATCTTGGTTGACAGCAAATGGTATTTTATTCATGAATTATTGTACATCCAAGTAACACTGGATAAGTCATTGATTAAAATGTTTTGATTGTAAATGGTTGAGAAGAATATTTAACGGTCGTTACTAGATCAATATTGGGGAGTGGGATATATCTTGGGACAAGAGCGTCCTGAAGATTAAGAGGTCGATGGATCAATCCTCCTCAGTGGATCCATTGGGTTATTTCACACACCAACCAGCAATCCACAATTGGTTTATCAAAGGCCGTTGTGTTTGATATCTTGTCTTTTGGAAAATGCTCGCAAAAGACTGGTTGCAGTTATGCTGTAAGAGTATTTATGTGGCAGCAGCAGGTTTCGTCAATATTCTCCAGTGGTATTGATAAATGAACAAACATTTAGGTAAATATGAATGTCGATTGCCTAAGAATGTCGACCATAAATTATACAACATGCCAAAAACTGGTCTTGCATATCCCACTGTTGTGTGGACGATTTACGTTTCCATTATTTAACCTGTTACGAGATGCTGCTTAGATTTATTTATTGTTTACATCAAAGTATCTGGTAGCCTAATTTATATGTTAATTGATTAATTATTTAACTAATACTCTTAGAAATGTCTTTAGGTTTAAATATTGTGATTCTTGTAAATTAGAAATTTATTGCAATTTCTATTTTGCCTGTTTAAGTATTTTAAACATTGAAGAGTAAAATTTTACTTGCTCACTTTATTGTTGGTATTGGTTGCTTTAGTAACAACTTTTGGGGCCTCTTGAATAATTTGGATACTTCTGTGACGCAATCCATAAATTGAGATGCACTTTTCATTTGTTGGTTACTGGGTATGTGTCTGTGATTCTTTTGTTGGTAAATGTACTTGCTTCAAACTGATTTGAAATTAAATATTTTTAATTCACGTATTTTGCATATTTTTATGATCGACACCAGCAATATCTTCTTTTGTATCTTATCTGAAGTTGCCAAAAAAAAAAGTTTTTGGTTTTTGTTTTACTTTAAATATCTGTTAATACTAAAACTTTCCAAAATGGCTTTTACATTTTGTGTTGATCTTTGCTTTGCTTACAGTATCATAACATTCTACAGGCATTTACATTCAAACAATTGATGTTGGAGTTTTATTGTTATTTGATTTAAATGTGTTACATTGTATGTCTTAAAAATGTTAATAATGGAACTAGGAACTTAAAGAGTAACCTCTGTTTAGTCCATATTGTATCTTTTTATCATCTAATTCGGTACTGAAATTATTTTGTGTTGTACACTTATCAATTGTTTTTCTATTGTGTTTGGTATTACAAACAAAGAGTTCAGCATTCACAACACTAGCAGACGTATACATGCCTGTGTGTGGTAGAGAGTTGGTCCACAACGAGATGGTTCTGGATTACACCGGTTTGGGGTCTAGGAGCTTGTGAAGAGATTGAGACATGATGTCGGCAGTGTTGTTTTCTTGGTGTGGTGGTTGGAGATGTTGTTACAAAATAAAATGTTACTGTATTCTCGTAACGACTTCCAAACTTCTGTCAGATTGTCAGATTTGAATCGATATTTGAAAACTTGAGGAAACAATTGGAGAAGAAATATAATGTTATGGTTGATAACATAAACCAGACGCTTCATATTCCTGGATACTTGGCTGGAAATCATGGTTTCATTGGCTTCGAGGCAAAGGATTTCGACTATTTGGAAGGTCAACAACAAATGGGTATTTTGGTACATGCAATAAAGGTTGCTTGTATCAAGTTTGGTTGATCGTTCTTCGAGGTAATAAATTTGCTTTTTTGTGTGCAAAATTTCTTTTGTCTGTTGGTGTTTTGGGAATTTGGGTGCAGAAGTGGGAAATTTTACAATTTACATGTATGTTTTGACATCAGTAAACATTTTGGGAACTTACAATCTGGAAATGCATTGTAATAAAAATTGTGTTCTGAAAATATTTTTTCGGTTGACAATATGGATGTATGTAATATGCTTTATTGCTCATTTAACTGTTATATTCATATGGGACTTGGAGAATTGTCAAGTAATTTTTAAAATGTTGCAATGAGTATTTGTTGGGTGTAAGATTGTTAAGATATTTTGTTTCTAAATACTTTGTGATATTAAGTACAACAAAATTGTTGTTGATGTCAATAATGAATTGTGGAAATGGAAATAGGCTGACTATCGTTGAATGTTTTTAGATTCTCATTTGTTTTATTTTAATATATTTTTTAATTGTTTTAATCTACATACCTATTTTACAGTAATCTCCATTTTATAGCTAAGTGATGTTCCAGAATTTATAAATGGCTAGGTTATAGGTTTCGACAATTTGTGAGGCAATTTTTATTGTTAATAATAGTACATTGTATTTGCACCAAAAATATGAATTTTCATTGCTTTAAAAATGCTTCTTCATACCACCTCAAAGTGAATCTGTTTCTGGAACAAATATAATTTAATCATAATTAATAAATGACACTAGCAGTTGTTGGTACGGTAATGTGTAAATGAGACATTATTAAGCTATGTTCAATATATTTATGGCAATGATTTGTGAAATGTAGTACATGTTACTTTCTTGTAATTTTTAGACAAACGTGAAAGGCAGCCAATTAACTGGTTGCG
Source organism: Melanodrymia aurantiaca (assembly GCA_032355825.1). Taxonomy (NCBI): domain Eukaryota; kingdom Metazoa; phylum Mollusca; class Gastropoda; order Neomphalida; family Peltospiridae; genus Melanodrymia; species Melanodrymia aurantiaca. The sequence continues at coordinate 13,695 of JAULBR010032302.1, forward strand.
TGAAAGCAGATCGTGCTTCACGAACAGGTAAATACATGTTAACTTTAATACAATCATGTCTCTAATGGTGAACGTACTTGCCATCACAAGGATGATAGTAAGAACTAGAACAATGATGTGGTGTATTAAATTACACCAGCCTCTGTGGTGTATTGGCTAGACCACCAGGCTCAAAACTCGTAGATACATTTATTGTACAGTGTACATACATGTGCAAGATTAAATGCAATTATTTGGATCAAACTTTTTTTGCTTCTAAATTTTAGTAAAAATGATTATCCAATCTTTTGAATAAATCACTGATTTAAAGTGCCTTATCAGATGTGAAACAAAACTATACATTTACTATATAAATTCTTTAATCTTTTTGTAGATCTTCGTGAAATTGGCTAGCTGTCCAATGGAAAAGAAACTGAAAATTCAATCCGATTCCAAGTACGAGTAAGTGATTTTTAAGAGATTTATTCCAGAATCAGGGCAGGGCATGGTAGCTCAGTGCAAGAATATTTGCCAGAGTATCCAGTGATCGAAGCATCCAACCAATCATCCACACTACCATGCATCAGCTATAATGACTACTTAAGAGGTCAAATTTCATATTAAGATAGCTTTAAAATGCTTTGTATACATTCATAGCTTCTTTGTTTTATGCACATAATGTTTCTAGCCAGTTAAATTATTTAAACAGACTCAAGATTGTAAATTACGATGAGACAAATGTGTTGAAAGTACGATTAATCCAATTTGCTTATTAGTTTTGGCGATGTATAATTATGCAAACAAATCTGGCACAGCTATTATTCATTCATATCGAGATTGGCGATGCAAAAATGCAAAGACAGATAGAAACGTTATTACTACATGATTAACATTAAAATTCCTTTCATTGCAGGTGTCAGAACAGAAATACAGCAAGCTGCTGTCACTGATGAACCGTGCAAGTCTTGGTCATGATGGCTTGTCTGTTCCAGACAGCAGTGATAACACTGTAGAATCGTGAAGACTAGGTGTGCAATGCCAATAATGACGTCACATAGCATTGTGATCATCAAGTAGACTGGGTGTGCAATGCTATAAGCTAGACTGGGTGTGCAGTGCTATCTATGATGCACATATCCTTGTGATCGAGTAGACTGGGTGTGCAATGCTATGAACTAGACTGGGTATGCAATGCTATCTATGATGCACATATCCTTGTGATGCCACCAATGATGCACATATCCTTGTGATGCCACCAATGATGCACATATGCTTGTGATACCACTAAGAATAAAATAGACTCGGTGTGCAGTGGCAATGATGATGAAGTAAACTTGGCATGGACTGAATGTCACATGTAGTGCACAGATATCATTGATACCAGTGGTAATGATAATAATGTAGATCGGGTGCTCTATATGGACGAGAAATACCTGGTTTCATAATATTAAAGAACCCAAATAAATTAATGAAACTTGATATTTTGTTTTATTTTGTCTGAATGACAGCTTGTAGAAACCTGCAACTTAATTTCTCCATTAACATTAGGGATCATAAACAAATGTCAATGTGTTTTACAATCAAAACAAAAGTAGGATTGGGTTTTGACCCATTTACCTC